>MIQA02018212.1:0-11792 GCA_001887855.2 Sclerospora graminicola | reverse complement strand
TGGAAATGTGTAAATATTTACGCGCCTTCAGTGGGATGTGGGGAACGATCTATTTTTTATCGGAGCTTAGGGTATGAAAATTAGAGCAGCATTCAAGCGTAATTTTGGGTGGTGATTTTAATTGCGTTGAAGCGCCCACACTGGATCGAACCGGTCCAAATTGCAGGCAAATAACGGAAAGCCCAGCATTATCCAGATTAATTGGTGTGTGGAAATTACAAGATGCAGCGTTAGTGCAATTCTCGTCCTGGCAATTGAAGATATAGAAGACTTTCACGATTTTACGTTCTGGAGGGGTGAGTCGGCCAGCAGAATCGACAGATTTTATATTTCGGAAGAGATGTATGTGTGGGTACAGACGGTAAGAACAAGAAGACCGGGCGTTCCGTCGGATCACGAACAAGTGGGGATTCATCCGTGTAATCATCAAGAGGTACAGAAGAACACAAGGAATAAACACGTTCGCCTACAATATCCAATTTGGGGGACCGGCCTGAAAAAAGCACAAGAGGAGATTAAAGAAATTATGGAGGCTTCACCCGTATATGAGCAGGAGGGAGCCGCACTTTGGGACAAGGCCAAGGACTTGTGGGTGGCTGCCATCATCCGTGTACGGAACCGGGATGCGCAACGTCGAAGACGCCATGCAAAACACCTTGAACAAGCTCTGTACGGGCGCACAAATAGAGAGCAGATTTTACGTATCACAGAGAATGAAGTGACCAAGTTTAATTAGGTAAGAATTGCAAAAAGGCTCTGTCGGTCTAACGAAAATATTCGATGGCTTTTCCGGCGTACGGCGACGTGGGAGAAGGATCAACGTGTGGATAATATCATTATATAAGACCCTCACTTTGACAACACATCGGATATGTCGATTCCAGATAAGTGGATGTGGCAGAAAATTCTGGGAAGAGTCCGTCGATCTATAGCGGTGAACGATGTGACCGAGAATCTTCTCTCTTTTGTGACTAACTGGTCGGAGCGTCATGTTTCTAACGTGGAAAATGAACGGCTAATGGCGCCAATCGAAGCAGACGATATCAAGTTTGCAATAAAGAGGCTGGAAAGGAGAAAGGCGGGCGGACCGGACGGACTTAATAACGAATTTTTAAGGACTTCGCGGACGATATAATTCCGGAGCTTCTGACGGTGTACAACGATGTAATGCAAGGATCACCACCACCAGCATGTCTTTCTGGAGGCGGTAAGTATCCCGCTCAAAAAAAAGATGAGTCGACTAACGCAATGGATTATCGGCCTATCTCATTGCTTCAGACGAGCTACAATATTTTTGCAAAGATTTTGGCGACGCGATTACAAAGTTTTCTAGGACGATTAATTGGTGACTCGCAACAAGGGTTCGTCCATGGGAGAAGGATGGATCGAGCGGTCGCGATGATGATGGAGTCACTAAGGCAGCAGAAGGACACAGAACAAACGACACAACGGGATTGTGGAGGTATATTATTAGTGGATTTTGCTTAGGCTTACGATACTGTTGACAGACAATATCTCTTGACGACGTTGGCGAGTTTTGGTTTCTCTTCAAGATTCATAGCACTGATGAAGGCTCTACATTTCGGAGCATCGGCAAGGTTTCTCGTAAGTGGTCAACTTTCGGAGCCGCTGATGATTGAATCGGGTGGTGCCCTCTGGCGCCCTTACTGTTCATTCTGGCAATGGAGCCTCTGGGTATAGCAATAGAACAACACCCAGGTATTTAAGGTTTAGAGATCAACGGGGACATTTCGGGACGGACACACACCCTTTTGGCTTTTGTTGACGACTCCAAGATATTTTTTAAAAGAGGATCACGTGGAACCGGCACTTGCAATACTTGAGAGGTTTGGGAAACTATCAGGTCTGAAAATGCAACCTGCGAAAAGCCATATTCTCTCTCTGGGAAATGTTTCTCAACAGATTTCTCGCTTTGGAATTCCGATGGTTAAGGAAAATGACACTGTTCGATATCTTGGGTATCGAGTAGGTAAGCCTAATCTTTCTGACGCTAATTGGGCGGAGCGAATACGAGCGATTAAGCGACGTCTACTCACAGCGACTACATGCGGGACATCAGTAGCAGAGAGGGTTACCTTATTAAACGTAATAGCCTTGCCAGCGATCCTGTTTACAGCAAAGTCTTCGAACCGGATCAACTGACCTATCGGGAGTTAATTCATCTTCAGAAGAAATTCATATGGAGCAATCAGACGTCGAGTGAACCAGGCAGACACAAGATCTCACCGCACCTTTTGTTCATCCCTAAGACAGCGGGAGGCCTGGGCCTGATTTCGGTTCCTGTAGCTATCCACACGCTGGCAGTCAATGAAGCAACGATGTGGTTATTGGAGCCCAACGACAGATACACGCAAGCGTGGCGAAATTGGTGTAAATTGTTCAAGCCGGATAATACTAATTTCTGGGTGTCTCCATGTAGGGCAAGTAGTGTGAGGAAAACAAGAGGGAGAGGGCAGAAGGTGTCAACAGTTCATCACCATTTATCGCGTTCCTTAGGACCTTCCCAGCAGGAAATGCTTCTTCTAAAAAGGTACGTTGTTGCCAACTTAGCCGATTTACGGATGAAATTTAGCACACGGTTCAAGGATCCGAAGGTGATCCTGTATCCTGGGGATCAAGTTCAAGACCGGGAGTCGCGGCGTTTCGTACACTCACCTCAAGTCGCCCGTGTTTTGAACACGGTATTAAGTATTGGGAAGTGGTGACATTTTGGCCTTCTGTGGAAGAGTGTGGAGTTATATTTGGATTCCCCTTTACATACACGTTTGGATTCACCCTTCATTATCATTGGTTTAGCTGGCCGATCGATTATTCTCGGTCCAGCCGGCAGTATACAAAGTTCAAGTATATTGTCAGTCGAGCTCCCCGGTGACGATTCCCGCCCAGGAGCTACCCCTAGTCCTAACCCTCATCTCCCTATTCGACGGATTTACACTTTTCGCCCTAGGTTCCACCAAGAGAGCAAACCAGCCAGTACTGACGGGTACACAAGGTGAGCTTTCAACATGCAACATCCGAGTAGTCACGATCAAGCGGATGGAAGTGACCGATCTAGCCGGCCGGATGCCGGATCGGATCATGACTCGGATGGACGGAGTACCCCCTCCGATAGTCAGTCGTCTGGGACCCCCGTGGGTGTTCGCGTCTCAGAAAGATTTTCTGAGAGCGACTACACCACAATGGTGCGCGTGCCCGGATCTCTTGGTGACCCTGGATATCACCGCGAGTCCCTAGCGGGCGAAAGACCTAAACCTGTCAAATATGCTGAAGATGTTGTGTCGGGTGCATTGGAGGAAGGCATATCGCCCCCAATGATGCTGAAGATGGAAGGATGCGATGGTCGCCTCGGATTGGGGGAGTTCGAGGTCGACATTAAAGAAGAAGTTATTCCCCTAGAAGCTCCGCCGGGGGCGGATTACGGTACTGTGCCGGATTACGGTACTGTACCGGATTACATTACTTGTAATGGGGTACCATTACATAAGTGATATTTGAATAGAAATATCACAGTTCAATTTCAGTCGTAATACATGAAATTGTGAACATTGGATTATAAGTTGTCATAATCCACCTTTGAGAACAGATTCTGATATAATTGAATCTGACAAGTCATCTAATGATAAAAATATCATTAAGATCAGTTTTATACTACGTGTTACTATGATTAGTCTAGGTCTAATTATACTAGTTAGCTCTTAACCACTCATAAATATATTCACTCTTAAACTTACCTTCTAGCACTCACGTCCTTAAGTATATATATATATCATTATATATATATACTAAATCGATTATAATTAATACATTGATTATTTTCTTATCTGGGTTTATTTAAAGTAAACTAAGTAGGACCAAATTACATTTGGTCCAACACAATTTGCACGCTTCCTCATTGCAAACTAACAGTGTAAGCCGCGTAACAGCAGCCCTGTTTCACCTGGTAGCACTTTGTGGTCCGTCCTAACGACCACTTTTGATACGTTCCGCTAGTTAACTAGCAGTTCGAAGGTTTAAGAGCCACTAGCCGTCATGACGACAGCCAGTGAACGTGAGCGTGAGCGTCAGCTCGCGCAAGACTTAGTCATGGAAAACTTTCCTAACTGGTCACCGAGTGCTATAATGACAGTGACGGAAATGATTCGGACCATAGGGCCCGAAATCATCACTCTCCTCCGTGGCAAAACCTCGGAGGATGCTCTAGAAACGGTTTCCCGTTTCAAGAAGATGTATGTCGACTCCCAGGTGCGCAATGCAATATTGCGCAACCAAACGGCGACGGCAACAACAGCGCCCGCATCTAATGCGAGCGTTGAAGTAGTAAAGGCACGGATTCCGCCCTTTACTGGCGAAGGGGGCGAACCCCTTCGTAGGTGGTTCGCAGAGGTAGAGGATGCTATCACTGCGCAGAAGATTGTGGACCCGCGTTCACAAGCTTATTTCGCCACCACATGTCTAGGCGGTCGCGCCAGGGCATGGGCGATGAGCCGCAGATCCACTGATGGAACTGCGTTTTTGACATATCAGTCACTAAAAGCTGAGCTAAAGCACAACTTTGAAGCCCCAGAAATGGAACTTAGCTGCCGTGAAGAGTTCATGGAACTCAGGCAGGGCAAGTTGAGCCTACATGCGTACGCTCAGAAAATACAATATTTGTTGTCAAAATATTGTATATGAACCGGTGCCTCCTGCCATGCAGGTCACCGCCTTCATGAAGGGACTGAATGACGGTCCCATCAAACAGAGTCTTTACCGGGTTCCCCCGAAGACTCTGAGCGATGCTATAGACCAAAGCATCCGGAAGGAGTTCAGCATGCGTCGCTCAGCAGCGCATGCTGGGGTTAATCGGAAAGCGCAAGCGCCTTTCGACTTTAACATGCCGCCAATACAGCATGTTAATAATAACAATAACCAAAACTTCCAATCGAGACGAAGTTCACACTTCGTCCCGAGACACCCGAATCCGCGTTACAATGCGAGCGGAGGATGTCCAGAACCTATGGATCTCTCAGTTGCGGTCGCCTCGACTCCGAGGCAACCGAAAAACAAAAAGTTCCTTCGCTGCAATCGATGCGCGAAAATGGGCCATTACGCCCATGAATGTATGGCGCCGCGTCCGGCACCACGCAGTCAGAGGACTGGACAGTCTGCTGGCAAGCGACATCAACAAGGGCAACCCTCTGTTGATGCAAAAAACGTGAACAACCAGTAGGGGCGGGGTGCCCTACTGGACGGGTTATCTCACATGCCGACATCGGGCATGTGAGGATAATAGCCCCGGACGGGACTATGTCCTGTCAACGAGTGCAGGGTGAAGAGAAACCTCTCATTACCCTTGAAGTAAGGCCACATGGAAACGATGTCCCCATGCGTGCTTTGTTTGACACAGGAGCGTCAAACAATTTCGTTAGAACTGAGGTACTAACGTCGTTGAACTTCGAGGAGATTGAATCTCCAAGAAGCATGTTATCAGTCCGGTTGGCAACAGGTGCCACTGTGACTATACCGAAGCGTGTTATTCGAACACGCCTCGAGTTAGACGAACTATCGTTCGAGGATGAATACATCGTCCTCGACCTTGATGACAAGTTCGATGTTATCTTGGGCATCCCTTGGATGTCCAAGCTCAACCAACGATCGACTGGGTTAACCTGTCGATCAACTGCGGCGGTCTCACGGGATCTGATCACCCTGTGAGTAATCCGGCTGTATCTCATGATACAACCGCAGCGTCAGATAGCCTGGTGGATAGCGATGGCACCACCAGACCTAATCCGACTAGATCAGCGGATGGTACACCCGCTGATCAGAGTCCAGAGGGACGCGAACGCGCGACGAACGAGTCGTTGCGCGTCACTAACGTGTGCATCACGAGTGCAAAGCACTCCCGTGTTGAAGTTACAACTACAACCGATGACGGTCGTGGTAGAGAGAATGCGCACGCGGTGGGAAACACCCACCGTGAAAAGAATGAAACCGTCACGGAAGCAAATGACTTCCGTGTCGAAAATAAAGAACTCACGAGTAAGAACAGTCGAGAGTGCGAGAACAACATGGTAGACAGTGGTCACCATGAAGAGAAGGCCTTGTGCACGAGTGATGATCACCGTGTCACAGATCGGACAGATACGTCTGACCTAGCAGCTGTGTCCGTCGAGACGATCAACGTCCTGACGCAGACAGAGACCGGATTAGCTACCCAGTCTCTCACACTTGACAACCCTCCGAACTTAAGTTCAGGGTTGATGGCCCTTCCAGCATTGAGTTGGAAGAAGTTCGTAAAGAACTTGCGAAATGATCAGATCGAACAGATCTGTGTCATTTTCGCATCTGATGAGGTTGTGGATATTCATGAACGAATATTCACTTTGCAATTAGAGGCATTGGGAACGAACTCGTTCCCAATGAAAAGAACGTTGGGAACAAACTCGTTCCCAATGAGCAAGCCAAAGTTCAGCGCTTTGAAGCGCAGAGCTGGGAGTCGCTTAAAGCGACTTCCCCGTATTACGAAGTACTTTGGGAATACGCTGACGTATTCCCAGAAGAAGTACCTTGTGAGCTTTCCAAGGATAAGGGAACGAGACACGAAATCGATCTCGTCCCCGGTACGAAGTACTGTGTCACGCGGCAATGGCCATTGCCGCGCGATCAAGTAAAAGCAATCGATGAGTTCTTCGAAACTCGTCGTAAGGCAGGGCATGTGCGAGAGTCCACCTCTCCGCACTCCAGCCCCACCTTTTGCGTTAAGAAGTCCACTGGTGGGTGGAGAATCGTTCACGCTTTCAACAAGCTGAACGCAGCAACGGTACCGGCGCAAACGCCGATACCGAGAAAAGACGTCATCATAGATGGCATGAGCGGGAGCACCGTTTTCAGTGCTCTCGACTTAAGGGATGGCTTCTACCAAATCCTTATGCGTGAGAAAGATATTCCTCTCACGGCTGTAAGCACTCCAAGCGGTATGCTTTGGGAGTGGCTCGTGATGCCACAGGGGCTTCGAAACGCCCCTGCTACCTTCAACAGATGCGTCACACATCTATTGCGCCCGGTGCGAGAGTTCGCGCCGAGTTACTTCGATGATGTGTTCATCCATAGCAAGGCTGAACATGGCAAAACTGATGTAGATATTCATAAAGAACATCTACGTCAGGTGTTAGAGCTTTTGCGCAAGCACAAGCTCTATGCGAACTTAAAGAAGTGCACCTTTGGTGCACCCGAGATACCCGTTCTTGGCTGCTTTGTAGGCAAGAATGGGGTACGCCCTGATCCAGAAAAGATCAGGGTGATCGTTGAATGGCCTCCGCCAACTAACGTCAAGGAACTTCGAAAGTTCCTCGGACTGGCGACATATTTGCACAAATATTCGTGCAACTATGCCGGTCTGATCCGACCTCTTTCTCAATTATTGAAGAAAGATATCGATTGGCGCTGGAATACCCAGTGCCAAGATGCGTTTGATGCAGTTAAGCGTAGCTTGACTGAAGCTCCCGTGTTGGCAATCGCCGACAACGAGCGGCCGTTTCACGTCGTTTGCGACGCGAGCGATTTTGCTATCGGTTGCGCCTTGATGCAACGTGATCACGATGATCGTGATCGCGTGATTTATTACCAATCGCGTCAGCTGCGTCCAGCCGAACGCAATTATCCGGTGCATGACAAGGAACTCCTTGCCATGAAGTATGCACTGGCGAAGTTTAGGATCTATCTCTTAGGAGATAGACCCTTCGTGGTTTACACGGACCATGCGTCACTACGCAAGGCCGTGAATTCGCCGCACATCTCTCAAAGAATGGCACGTTGGCTGTCATTCTTTGCGGAATACAACTTCACGGTTGAGTATAAACCGGGAAAGCTGAACGTGGTAGCGGATGCGCTATCACGACGCCCCGATTACGAGACGAAACCTTCCGTAATCGAAGCAACCAGTGCAAACGCAATACGTTGCACTGCTCTGTCGTCGCCGCTTGTGCAACAAGTACGTCAAGCGTACGAAACAGACGAGGGAGCTCGCCTACTGATCGATTACTTAAGTGATCAATCTGATCGGAAGCGCAAGGAACTTCCAGAGTTCCTTCGCGCTTGCGTGCATCATTATCAATTGCACGATGGCCTATTGCTTTATAGCACAGACCAAGATGATGTTAGCCGCATCGTCGTTCCAAACGACGATGACCTCAAACATCAAATTTTGTTTGAGTACCATGATGCACCGATTTCGGGGCATCAGGGTCGAGAGAAGACGTATGCTTCTCTCGCACGCGATTTCTACTGGCGTAACCAATACAAATGGGTGCGTAAGTACGTCCGCGCTTGCGAGATTTGCCAGCGCGTCAAGCCCGCACAATCAGCGCAGGCTCCCCTCCAATCTCTGCCGGTTCCGACAGAGTGTTGGAAGTCCATTTCTATGGATTTTATCTTTGGTCTTCCGGCTGATCACAGTCGGAAAACAGGCATAGTGGTCTTTGTAGACCGTTTCAGTAAGATGGTTCATCTTGCTGCAGTGTCAGCGAATGTCACCGCTGCGCAAACGGCGCGGATATTCGTTGACACGGTATTCCGTTTACACGGAATGCCGGAAAACATAGTCTCGGGTCGTGATCCAAGATTTACAGGGCGTTTCTGGCAAGAAACGTTCTCATTACTGGGCACGCAGTTGAAGATGTCAACCGCGGACCATCCGGAAACGGATAGGCAGACTGAGCGCGTTAACCGCGTTCTCGGCGACATGCTGCGTTCTTACGCACATGCCTTCGAGCAGTGGAGTGATTACTTACCACTCACTGAGTTTGCTATAAACAACTCGGTGCATGCTTCAACCAAGCACACACCGTTTTACGTGAATGCCTTACGGCATCCACGAACCCCGGCTTTACTTGGCGGTACGCCAAATTTAAGTGGGGGAGGGACCCGCTCAAATTCTAAGCGAGTCGAAGCACAAGCTGCAGCTGCAACTTGTGAAGAAAAACCAGAGTTTTCTACTGTTACCACAGAAGAAACAAAAGCAGTTTCGGAAACCGAAACCGCTTATGCGGAATATGTGTCGGCGGCAATGGCTGCTGACACTGAAAACAGCCCATCCACTACCAACAAAGCAGTAGATGAATTCGTATTACAACGTCAAGCTGTAATACGCTATGTGAAAGACGCGCTTGCTTCCGCTTTTGATAAGCAGAAGCAGAATGCAGATAAAAATGGACGGAAGAACACAAATTCTTTTGAAAAAGGTGAATTAGTTATGTTATCTACAACTAATCTACCTACACATGCATTAAGCAACTTCCCTACACGGAAGTTGCTCCCTAAATTCATTGGGCCCTTCAAGGTCCAAGGTGTTAAAGGGGATGCCTATACCTTAGACATTCCCGCGGCCATGCGCCTCCACCCAACGTTTTACGTTGGGAGACTCAAACCATACCGATCGTCTACGTCTTCGGACGAGACGCATCGCCACGGCGAATGCCGTGCTTCTTCAAGTCTCCCAAGAGAGACTTGTAGTCGGTTTCCAACCGCTGGTGGGAAGCCTGGAGAGCTTGGAGAGTTTCCACCTCCGACTTCAGACGATCAACGTCAAGCATCAGAAGATCACTCTTCTTCTGCAGCACAACCTGCGCATCGAGAATCTCACGAATCTCGTCCCGATGATAACGATACGTTTTCATCGAATGGCACATGTCCTCCCTCAAGGAGTCACAGCGCTTCTCCAGGATGCGGACCTGGTGGCCATGCGCCGCAACGACAGCGCCGAGGGAACTATCAACCCCCGCCGCCCCTGATTGACAGTCAGGGGAACAAGCGCTACATTCTCGAGCGCTTGCTTTCGAAGCGCTCGGTTCCTTATAAGAAGGGGCAGCGTACCGAGTACTTGGTGCGTTGGTTGGGATATTCCCAAGAGTTTGACTCTTGGGAACCGATCGAGGTGTTGAGGGCGGATGCCCCTGACCTCCTGCGTGAGTTCAAGAAGGATACTTCTCCTCGAACTCAAAAGAAGCGTCAACACTAAGTGTTGATGAGGGCGGCACGCCCACACTAGGTGCTGATGCCTGCGAAGCAGCTTCCGATGCCTTAAGAGCATCGACATAGCACTTAACTTCAGCGGGTACTGAGAAACCTCGGTACCCTCTAAGCTCCTTTTCGGTCAGACGAGGAGCTCCAGGGGGACAACACGGGCATTTCATGCTCGAAGGAACCCCACAAGGGAAACCCTCTTTAATGCAAGTGAAATGGACATACTCCATTTTACCTGTTACCGAGTACTTTAAAAAGCGCTCGCGGTTTGCGTGAACCTTCTTCACGTATCTGTCGGGATCCTTGTTGTAATTCTCAACAAAGGCATTCCAACTCTGAGTAAGGGCGTCTTTGTCATCCTTACTATTTTTCGACCCTTTCCGGTTCGTATAGTGACGAGCCTGGTAGAAAAGGTCGATGAAGTACCGACGTCTATCGTCAGTACTGCGATCGAAACGACGATTGCGAAGGTCCTCGCAATCGTCAAGGGCGTTGATGTCAAACAGTGGGTATTGACAATCACGTTTCTTATGCCCACCACTATCATAGGCAAGAGCCCATGCGGGGGTCCAAAACCCCACTTCGTACGGAACATAGCGTTCTACACGACTCAATGAATCGGAAGCAGTGTAAGCCGCTTCCGCACGATGTTTCTTGGTGGGTGGGGCACCACCTACCGTCTCAAAGCCGTCTTCGCTACGACCTGGCGAATGACGAGGTCCAGGAGGAGCCCTACGCTCCTCATACCACCGCTTCATCGAGTTGTCGCTGTCGTAATCGACGGCGTCAGAAGCCACTTCGCCATCACTTAACGGCGAAGCGGTTTTGGTGGTCTTAACCCCACTAGAGTAGCTGACAGGGACATTATCGTCCTTGCCCTCATACTCGGAGTCGGATGACTCCCCGAAGAGGTCGTTAAACTTCTTCTTTGACACCCGCCTTGCGGCAGGTGTAGACGCGGAAGACGCTGCATTCGCGACGTCTCCCCGCCCTCGCTTAGACACTGCTTCCACAGCGTCTGCCACGAGAGACAAGCGATCTTGTGAATTTGCCTTGCGCCTCGAAACTACGTTCGAAGCGTCGGCATCCGACGACACTTCCGCATGCGATGCAGAAGTGATATCCGTTTTCGATGCATCGGCAGTGCTCGCATGAGCGCCGCTGCGTTTGCTGACCATCAGATTACTTCTGGTCAAGATGAGTTATAACTGAATATCGTTATGACCAACAAGTGCCACCACTCGATTGGCCAATATTACGATATATTATTGGCCAACCAGCTTGAGTGGGGGGTGATGTAATGGGGTGCCATTACATAAGTGATATTTTAGTAGAAATATCACAGTTCAATTTCAGTCTTAATACCTGAAATGTGAATATTGGATTATAAGTTGTCATAATCCACTTTGAGAACAGATTCTGATATTATTGAATCTGACAAGTGATCTAATGATACAAATATCATTAGATCAGTTTTATACTACATGTTACTATGATTAGTCTAGGTCTAATTATACTAGTTAGCTCTTAACCACTCATAAATATATTCACTCTTAAACTTACCTTCTAGCACTCACGCCTTAAGTATATATATATATCATTATATATATATACTTAATCGATTATAATTAATACATTGATTATTTTCTTATCTGGGTTTATTTAAAGTAAACTAAGTAGGACCAAATTACATTTGGTCCAACACAATTTGCACGCTTCCTCATTGCAAACTAACAGTGTAAGCCGCGTAACAGTAGCCCTGTTACATA
>MIQA02018211.1:0-24833 GCA_001887855.2 Sclerospora graminicola | reverse complement strand
TCCTTTTCGGTCAGACGAGGAGCTCCAGGGGGACAACACGGGCATTTCATGCTCGAAGGAACCCCACAAGGGAAACCCTCTTTAATGCAAGTGAAATGGACATACTCCATTTTACCTGTTACCGAGTACTTTAAAAAGCGCTCGCGGTTTGCGTGAACCTTCTTCACGTACCTGTCGGGATCCTTGTTGTAATTCTCAACAAAGGCATTCCAACTCTGAGTAAGGGCGTCTTTGTCATCCTTACTATTTTTCGACCCTTTCCGGTTCGTATAGTGACGAGCCTGGTAGAAAAGGTCGATAAAGTACCGACGTCTATCGTCAGTACTGCGATCGAAACGACGATTGCGAAGGTCCTCGCAATCGTCAAGGGCGTTGATGTCAAACAGTGGGTATTGACAATCACGTTTCATATGCCCACCACTATCATAGGCAAGAGCCCATGCGGGGGTCCAAAACCCCACTTCGTACGGAACATAGCGTTCTACACGACTCAATGAATCGGAAGCAGTGTAAGCCGCTTCCGCACGATGTTTCTTGGTGGGTGGGGCACCACCTACCGTCTCAAAGCCGTCTTCGCTACGACCTGGCGAATGACAAGGTCCAGGAGGAGCCCTACGCTCCTCATACCACCGCTTCATCGAATTGTCGCTGTCGTAATCGACGGCGTCAGAAGCCACTTCGCCATCACTTAACGGCGAAGCGATTTTGGTGGTCTTAACCCCACAAGAGTAGCTGACAGGGACATTATCGTCCTTGCCCTCATACTCGGAGTCGGATGACTCCCCGAAGAGGTCGTTAAACTTCTTCTTTGACACCCGCCTTGCGGCAGGTGTAGACGCGGAAGACGCTGCATTCGCAACGTCTCCCCGCCCTCGCTTAGACACTGCTTCCACAGCGTCTGCCACGAGAGACAAGCGATCTTGTGAATTTGCCTTGCGCCTCGAAACTACGTTCGAAGCGTCGGCATCCGACGACACTTCCGCATGCGATGCAGAAGTGATATCCGTTTTCGATGCATCGGCAGTGCTCGCATGAGCGCCGCTGCGCTTGCTGACCATCAGATTACTTCTGGTCAAGATGAGTTATAACTGAATATCGTTATGACCAACAAGTGCCACCACTCGATTGGCCAATATTACGATATATTATTGGCCAACCAGCTTGAGTGGGGGGTGATGTAATGGGGTACCATTACATAAGTGATATTTTAATAGAAATATCACAGTTCAATTTCAGTCGTAATACATGAAATTGTGAACATTGGATTATAAGTTGTCATAATCCACCTTTGAGAACAGATTCTGATATAATTGAATCTGACAAGTCATCTAATGATACAAATATCATTAGATCAGCTTTATACTACATGTTACTATGATTAGTCTAGGTCTAATTATACTAGTTAGCTCTTAACCACTCATAAATATATTCACTCTTAAACTTACCTTCTAGCACTCACGCCTTAAGTATATATATATATCATTATATATATATACTAAATCGATTATAATTAATACATTGATTATTTTCTTATCTGGGTTTATTTAAAGTAAACTAAGTAGGACCAAATTACATTTGGTCCAACACAATTTGCACGCTTCCTCATTGCAAACTAACAGTGTAAGCCGCGTAACAGCAGCCCTGTTACATTACTACTCACTGTAGTGCCGGCCGCTATACCCCGGTTGAGCCGGATCTGATTATGGTTTCGACCATGATCCAAACAATCAAATACATGTTATGGATATAAAAGAAGAAAAAAATAAGAAAGAAGAAGCGGAAGTCGGATACGACCGGAGTGGGAAGCCGGCCGGATCGGGACCAAGTCACAATACGACCCACCTACCCCTAAAGAGACCAGATTGGCAGGAATCGGATTATCCGACCCGCAAAGATAGGCCGCGTATCGAAGAAGAAGAAAAAAAGCAGGACGGCCTATCAACGGATACAGACTTTGAGCGTGCTTTCCATCTTCACGAGTTGGGGCAGTTCTTGCGGACGGATAAGGTGCTGATGATAACACGGCCGAAGATCCTAGGCGGATTGAAAGGTCCCGTCTCTCCCCCAACTCTCTCAGACGGCCACGTGTCCCTTATTAGGGGACTATTCGATCAACTCAAACAAGCCGGCATTAACACCGGCGTGTTTGATCCGAACGAACTGTTTGATCTGAAGGTGGACAAGTTGAAGGAGGCATCCAGCGCACTGCACGACCGCTTGGTACCGCTAGTGGGCTGTTCGCCGCCGTCGAAGAAGATGACTGCCACGACTGGAGTGGCGCCGTC
Organism: Sclerospora graminicola; assembly: GCA_001887855.2. Taxonomy (NCBI): domain Eukaryota; phylum Oomycota; class Peronosporomycetes; order Peronosporales; family Peronosporaceae; genus Sclerospora; species Sclerospora graminicola. The sequence continues at coordinate 22,548 of MIQA02018211.1, read as the reverse complement.
CACGCTGCCGGCAGCAAGCAGACCGGCCGGGATACACTCGGGTTCTTCTCAGTACGAGTCTGCCCTTTCGGAAGCGGACTCATCTGACTCATCGGTGGGTATCACCTGTATGACGCTTGGCCCAAGGGGAGCAGCGCGTGTGGCGACGGCCATGAGGCTTGGAGGACGTGAGGATCCGGATACGCCCGAGCGGAAGAAAGCCAGCCAGTACAGCGTACAGGCCCGGCGGACGGCGACGGCGGATCCAGAACCGAAGGAGGAAGACGAAGACGCGGATGGGCGGATCAAAAAGGAATGTCGATCCGGCAGCCCGGCCGCCCCCCAAGTCGCCCCTCAAGCCGACCCCCAAGAGAGCCTTCAGGTGCCGGATCACCTGCAAAACATGTTTTCGGCGATGACGGAACGTTACTTGAAAGAGCAATGTCGGCTGAGTGCCAGCCGCGGCAGTCCGAAACCACCTGACCAGCCGGATTGTCGTGGAACTCAGGCGCCCGAGCCAGTTCGGTCCTATGCGAGGGAGCCGAGTGACGAAGACATGGAGTCGGTGCAGTCCAAGCAGAGTGAACCCCATGCCGCCCCGCCGAGCCGCCAGACAGGTCGCCGAACCGGACGGCGGCCAACGAATAGGAAGCTGTCTCTTAGCGACGTGGATATGGAATCCGTCAAGTCGGTCAAGTACCACTACGATCCGGATGACCTGGACCTGGGGATGGCTCGCCGAGCCAACATGGCCTCGGCCCAAGCGTTTGATTCGGACTCGGGAGCGATTACGAGGGTGCGAATGTCTGCCATGTCCGAGCTAAAAGATTTCACTGGACGAGACACGGACGAGGACCAAGCCCGAGGATGGCTGAGCAAGACGAAGTCGGCATTTCTCAGAGACCGGACGTCGGACTATGAGAAGTGCCTGATCTTTGGAGATTTGATGAAAGGTCCAGCGAAAAACTGGATCCAACAGCTCAGCCGGGAAATCCGAGGAAACTGGAGGGGATTGGCCGGTGCGTTCGGAGAACAATATTGTGGATCTGGAACATCGGCGGCGCGTCAATATTTCCACACCAAGAAGCGGGCGGATGAGACCCCCTGGAGTATCTCCATCGCTTAAATGTCGCTGGCATAAGGGCGGATATCCCGGTTAAAGAAGATGCCAGCCGGTCGGAAGCCGCTCGTGAACATGTGGAACATTTTATCAGCACGTTGGACGATCGGGAGCTAGCGGACCAGCTGGCGTTACTGCGATTGAAGAACACCACGGAGCTGGAATTGACGCTGCGCACCTACCTAAGAGCGAAGAAGCGAGGCCCCAAGGCGGCAGTTGGAACCGGCCGTTTCAAGTCCCGATTTAACGCGGATCAAGGAGGCCGGCCGCCATCTACCAGGACGGCCCGATCCGTCCGCATGGTCGCCCGAGAGTCAGACGCGACCAGCTCGGAAGAGGAGTATCAGCGGTCTGGGGGCGAGTCCGAGGAGGAGCAGTACCGGTACCTTTTCTTGGCAGAAGCCAGTCAGCCATCCAGGCTGCCAGCTGGGTCCGGTCAGCCGAAGGGGTTTCCGGCTCGAACTGACCAGGATTACCCCAGGCGCAAGTGCACCCACTGTGGGTCCATCAAGCATGACGACCGGAGCTGTTGGAAGCGGCTGACGTGCAAGAAGTGCGAGAGGAAGGGACACCCGGCGGAACACTGCCTGTTTACGTGTAAGACTTGCGGGGAGGTGCATGAGGCGGGGCTGTGCCCAATTGAAGAATTCTACAACCAGATGAAGAAGTGGTACGTCCCGACCAAGCATGCTGGAATGCTGCCGCCCGGAGTGGAAAAGATGCTAAACTAGATCGCTCGCCAGGTTGGAATCTGGTTCGAGCCGAGCGGTCTAGTGTTAGTATCTATGCATATGTCGGTAAGGAGGATAATCAAGAAGCAAAGCAAAGGATAACCGACAATACATGTAAATTTGACGATTACGTCATCCGGTCTCCGGGCAGCACGTATGACCCCTACCTGGTGATCAGTATACGGACGGATGAGTATTCCCGGTCTGAAGTGCGTATGGAATTGAACCTGTTACCCGGCGAGTCGCGAGGATATTGGAAAATATCATTCGCCGGATAAATGGTTCAAGCAGGCCAAGGCGGATGGCAAAATCAATAACCAGAAGGCTACCATGCTGTTCGACTCTGGCGCGGAAGTGTCTATCGTGGACACCACCTTTGCTCGTAAGGTGGGGTGTGAAATAGACGAGACGAAGCGGCAGGAGTGTATCGGCATTGGAGAAAGTTCATACATGACCCAAGGAAGGACAAGAGTTAAGATTACGTTGGCTGGGTCTTTGGTGTATTACTTTACCACCTGGGTAGGTAAGCTGGCTGGGCAGGATGCAATTCTGGGAATGGACTTTATGGTCCCGACCGGCATAAGATTGGATTTATCGCATGGAACATTGACGTTGCCGGATGAGGTACAGATCCAGCTGGCCGGCCGGCGGTCCTTGTGGTAAAGCGATCAGAAAATGTTGAGAATGAAGTGGACCACACATGACCGTTGATTGGTGACGATGGAACACCCATCAACATAAGACGGTTGATGGGTGGGAAAGGCCGATCGCATTTACGATGAAAAGGTGGCGGACAACGGGTATTCGCGATGTGAAGAATCAGTCAAGTACTGTCATTACGCCCAGTCCCAGACACTGATGGAACGGTGGAGATCACGATCATGATCATGATCACAATTACTAAGTGGAGTTCCCGTGGATGTACAACGAGTTGGAAATACAGCAATTGGTGACATGACGTGTCAGGGACAGTCATCTAGCCGATCTACAAACTGTGTAGTTGTTGAAGTGGATTATGACACGAAGTTTCGGCCCGATCGGCCGAGCCAACTGATTATGCTCAAGATATGAAGATCAGATGTGGAATGAAATGGGGTATGTGGAATAGCGAGTTGTGTGAGTGATGATGACCGATGGATTTATCCGAGGATGACGTGACGAGGCCGATAAGGCCCGATCAGCCGAGATCAGTGTGATATGGTTGCCCTGACGGGGTATGAAGGTCGGAAGTATGGCTGAGCAGATGAATGAAGTCGTGGTGATGGTGACCCAGAGAGTTCCCGAGGTGATCAAGGGCTGATCGCCCTGATCACTGCCTGATCACTCGGCTGATCACTATGCCGATCGTGATCGGGGCTGATCAGCCTCAAACCGGCGTCCAGACGCGAAGGCAGGTGACGTTCTCAGTTAAGTCGGGCTGGATATGAAGTGAACAAGTGTCAGAAGGGCAGATCTCAAGTGGTTTCCAAGTCGTTTATCGAAGATCGGGATGGGTTGAAGATCTTTATAGGAGTCGGGTCGTGATCAGGGCAGAAGTGGTACAGATCAGCTTGAAGGTGCAGCTAGGATGGGCAAGGTGGTGCTATGCAACCGTGCGACGAAGTAAATAGGTTCGAAGTATAGATCAGGCATGAGTTGGTGTATGGTACACAGGTATAGGACATTGCATATATAATAACAGGTTTTGATTTTCCCCCTAAGCAAAGAGTCGCTCCGCCACGTGTTGCGGTCATTGGGAGCACAGGGTTAGCTAGTCCCCTCTTGCTCAACTTATTTCCCGGTTAAGACGCGCTTAGACGCATTTTGGCTAACCGGAAGACCCCCGACGGGTTTGTTTAGGTGATCGAACCTCACCCTCAACGCACACGTGTTTGGAACACGTCATTAATATTGGAAAAGGTTTTGTGGAGATAACGCTTGTGGATTACTGTGGAAGATCGTGGTTTGATCGCGTTTTCTTGGTTTCTTGTTATCTCTCTCTCTCATTGCTGGCCTGATCAGACGAACTTTCCCGATCAGTGCCTAGATACTGAATAAGTGTCGACCCCAACCCGTTCTCCGGTGAAGATTTCCACCCGAGGACAACCCCCGTCTCGAGAAGGTCAAACCCTCCGACGTGATCAAGATCATCCTTTTCGTCACCGAGTCCACCTAAGTGAGTGTAATCAGCCCCGATCGACGGGTACACAAGGTGAGATGAAGTTGAATATGGATCCTGACGCGCATGACGACCGGCCAGATGACCGGGAGGGTCAGATCAGTCACCATAATGGTGATTCATCTGATTCTGATGCTGATCAGGATCGACGGTGTACCCCCTCCGATAGTTGGTCGTCCGGGCCAGTGGGTATCCGGATTCCGCCCAAGGCTTCTGTCATGGATTTGGAAATCGGCTTCACCACAATGGTGCGCGTGCCCGGATCACTTGGTGACTCCGGATATCACCGTGATTCCTTTGATGATGAAAAAGATGTGAAAATCAAAGTGGAGGAAACTTTTTCGGGTGTATTGGAGGAAGGCGTATCGCCTCCGATGCTGTCCATTTCTAAAGGAAGCGATGGTCGACCTGGTCTGGTGGAGTGCCAGGTCGAAATTAAAGATGAAACAACTCCCCACATGGCCCCGATCGGGGCCGATCTGGGTTATAGTAAAATTAACTATAACCCGGGAAAGGATCGAGGTGCTAACCTCGATCCTATGCATAAGAAGAAAATGGAAAAAGACAGAAAAAACATGGGGGCGGATCATTGTGATCCACCTAAAAAATATGTGAAACCTAAACCGAAGATCTTCGAGGAAGACGAAGAGAAGACCGAACCAGCCGAGAAGACCACTGTTCAAGATGTGGAACGACTATTCTATCTTCGAGAGTTTCACAAGTTCCTAGCTACCAACCGAGTGATGAAGATAATAAAACCCAAGATCATCGGGAAGCTTGAAGGTCGGTCGACCAGGCCGGTTATCACAGGCAGTCAACTTGACCTGATCAGGAACCTCTTGGCGCAGATCGACGAAGTTGGTTTCACTACTGGTGCGTTCGACGCGAATATGCTGTTCGATCTGGACCAAGGAACGATCAGAGAAGCTATGACAACTCTGTATGATCACCTTGCCTCGTTACTAGGGGCGAACCCCGTGGTCCAGTCGCCGATCGCGGATCCTTCACACCGATCGCAGTTGGTTGAATATCCTATGGATATTGAGTCGATATATCAATCGTCATCACAATCTGGAGCGGACTCCACCGACTCCTCGGTTGGGATAACACGTATGACGTTGGGCCCGAAAGGGATTAAGCAGATCGACCCCAAGATCGAGTCGCAGAACAGGAAAAGGAAGCCTGAACCTGGTCGAGTCGGATCGGACGATAGTTTTGAAGATGCTCAAGAAGTTCCACAGAACAATCCGACTCCCAGCAGTGACCCTACCAACATGCCGGAGGTCCCAGAGCAAATGAGAACCATGTTCGCGACTATGATGAACCGATTTGCGAGTGAACAATATGGATTACCTCAGTACACACCTGGGCAAGGACAACCATGGCGATCAGCATCAAACATGAATCAATCCGCTGAGAAACCGGTCAAGAAACCCGTGGACGTGGATATGGAATCAGTCCGATCAGCCGGAATTGTTCGATCGATATGCCAGGTCGGTCACCAAGATCGATTTCACAGATCACCCCCACGTAGTGATGTGGACATGGAGTCAGAAGGAGAGATCAGTCAGCATTTCGATCCGGATGATCTGGACATTGAGATGCCTCGTAGGGCGAATATGGCCTCCGCGCAGGCATTTGACAGTGATTCCGGAACGATCACCCGAGTGCGAATGTCTGCGATCTCGGAATTGAAAGATTTACCGGCAAGAATATGGATGATGATCAGGCTAGAGCTTGGTTGAGTCGGACTAAATCAGATTTTTTGAGAGACAAGACACCGGAAGGTGACAGATGTCTGATCTTCGCTGATCTAATGAAAGGTCCGGCCAAGAACTGGCTTAAGCAGCTGAGTCGAGAAGTGCGTTTGAAGTGGCCTCAGTTGTGTGAAGAGTGTGAAGAGCAATATTGCAATTCGGGGGTGTCTGTCGCGAGACAGTATTACCACATGAAGAAAAGATCCGACGAGACGCCGATCGAATACTTACATCGGCTGAACGTTGCTGGTCTACGCGCGAAAATGCCGATCAAGGACCCACGACTACCGGATATAGCTCGCGAGCATATCGAACACTTCATTGGCACTCTGGATAATCGCGATCTGGCTGATCAGCTAACCCTGCTCCGTATAAAGGCCTCAGAGCAACTGGAACTGACTCTGAGGACGCTGCAGCGAGTCAAAAGTCGACAGCCCAAGGTCGAGGTAGAATTGAACCGGTACCGGTCAAAGCCACACCCTGATCAGGGCAAGATACCGGCAGCACGACCTGCCAGAGCAATTCGGATGATCACGAAGGAATCAGACAGTTCCGGTTCGGAAGAGGAAAGTGGTCAATCAAGTCTGAGCTCGGACGAGGAACAGTATCGTCATATCTTTACGACGGAGCCAGTGTATCGCCCGAGATCATCGGCTAATGGCATGGATGGACGGAAACCTGGTGGTATTCAACCTGATCAGGACCGATCTCGTAAGAAATGTGTGCATTGTGGGTCGACCAAACATGTAGATCGCGATTGTTGGAAAAGAATTACGTGTGGAAAATGTGATCGTAAAGGTCACCCTTCTGATCATTGCTTCTTCGTATGCAAAACTTGTGGGAAGCTTCATGACGCCGGTGCCTGCCCTATTGAAGAATTCTTTAATCTGATACGCAAGTGGTATGTGCCGACTAAACATACTGGTATGCTTCCACCAGATGTCGAGAAGATGTTAAACTAGATCGCTCGCCAGGTTGGAATCGGGTTCGAGCCGAGCGATCTACGTTCTGCATTTATGCATATATCGGTAGCGGAGATAAGTTTGAGGAAAAGAAGGTAACCGACAATACATGTTCTAATTCAAATTGCATCGATCGATGTCCGATCTACAGTCTCAGAGTGGATGAATATTCCCGATCGGACGTGATCATGGAGTTGGATCTACTGCCCGGTGAATCCCGAGGATACTGGAAGTATCACTTTCCCGACAAGTGGTTTAAACAGGCTAAAGCTAATGGAAAGATCAACAATGAAAAGCCACTATTCTATTTGACTCTGGGGCAGAAGTCTCGATCATCGACTCCGCCTTTGCTCGTAAGGTGGGATGTCGTATAGACAGTACCCAGAGGCAAGAATGTGTTGGGATCGGCGAAAGTTCATATATGACGGAAGGACGATCACGTGTTAAGATCACCCTGGCAGGATCCCTGGTCTATTATTTTAACGCTTGGGTTGGCCGGTTAGCCGGTCAAGACGCGATACTGGGAATGGATTTTATGGTACCAGCCGGTATACGACTTGACCTGTCTCATGGAACCCTGACTCTGCCAGATGAGGTGCAGATTCAGTTATCCGGCCGACGACCTTTATATGGTACTCATGTACGGATGCTAAAAATGGGTCAGTACGAGAACATCGGGGTGTCCCGATCAGTCGATGTCATGATTCGGCCGAGTGATCGGCAACAGAAATTGTGGCTAACCCGTGGTGAACGATGGGTACCAACGTTCGTTAAGGGTATCGGCAGATCAAGTTACATCAGGGTTACGAATATATCCGATCAGCCGCTGATCGTTCACGAAGACATGATCTTAGGGATGTGGTTACCCGAAGGGAAAGTACCTCGACAGATCGGGTATGTCTCAGTGGGATCACGAAGATATATTGAATGGCAGAATCTGGCTTATCAAGCCACCACGGACCTGATCAGTGACGAAGACTCAGCGGATGAAGACACTTCACCTATGGTCGAGAAGCCGGAATATTCTACGCCGACCAAGTTGCTGATGAGGAGACCACCGATCGAAGCGACAGGGGAAAGCCGGGTCAAAAAAAGGTCCACAAATATTGAGTATTATTAGGCCCGGCTCACCGCAAACAGCGGATCCAGAAAGCGGAAATGACGGTGAGGAGTTCAGGAACGATCATGAGAAGGAAAAGGAGGATGAATCTGCCGAAGTCATTACGGAGGAAAGTGAACCCGAAGTAGATCATCAGTCGGGTGACTTACCAGGAGCGACTCAAGATGATACCGATCAGGAAAAGGCAGATCAGGTAGATGAACAAGTGTGTATACATGAAGGTGGTGATCAGTACATTGAAGGTATCGAGAAGCAGATGGCCGTTTTACCGGAAGTATCGCCCAATATGCCAGAAGTCACCATGGAAGATCTACAGGTCGGTGATCCCGAAGTGAACACTCCCGAGCAGATCGATCAGCTAAAGAAGATCATCTGGAAGAGGCGTCACTTACTGATGGGGAAAGGTAACGCCCTACCCCCAGCCGCATACGGAGCCGTTTGTGATATAGACGGTAAATGCGAGACCGATCGCTCAACGTTGTCGTAAAGTTGCACCTCAATACCGGGAAAAGTTATCCGATTTGATCAAGGGATTGTTGGGTACAAAAATCATCCGACCGTCAACATCACAGTGGGCATCACCGATAGTGATTGTTATAAAAAAGATATTCGATTATAGAATGGTGAATCGCCTCACGAAGCTGATGGTCTATCCGATGCCCCTGATCAATGATTTACTAGAAGATCTGGATAAAGTTTTATGGTTTTGTTCGCTGGATATGGCTAGTGGTTTCTGGGTGGTTTCGATGACTGATCGCGCTCTAGAGATCTCGGCTTTCGTTACACCTTTCGGACTTTTTGAATGGAATCGGATGCCGTTTGGATTAAAGAATGCCCCACAGATCTATCAGAGGCTGATTGACAATGCTCTCTATGGGTATTTCCAGATCAGCGCTGATCGGGAAGCCACCGATCTACATGATGTGTTTCCGGAAGGTGAACCAGACCAAGATCAGGGCCGATCAGTGTTGGGAAGGCGATCATACATAGATGACATCTTGGTCACAGCAACATCCTGGATATGCTATGCGATAAGGTCGAACGGCTCCTGAACACCTGCGAGCGCTGGAATTTATCGATCAGTGTGGTTAAGAGTTTCTGGGGTCAGCCCAAGGTCGCTTACCTCGGCCATAACGTGTCAATCCAAGGATTGGAAGCAAACCCGAAGGATCTGGCCGCCCTCAGCAACCTACCTTTTCCCCGATCACTGAAGGCTATGCAATCCTTTCTCGGATCTCTGAATTATTGTAGCCGATTTATCGAAGACTTCTCGATTTACGCCGCTATACTATATGAACTGAAGGAAGTGGATTATCATGGGCTACGAGAGCGTGATCGGGTAGGAAGATCACCAATTGAGACTGATCACGAAGTTGAAGTTACTGAAATGGATCTCAAGACTAGATCACTGATCGATCGAACTGATCCAGGGTCAGAGGACCATATGAAGCGAGCTATGGTAGCTTTCAGTATGTTGAAGGCGAAGATGATCTCGACGCCGATACTGAAACACTTCGATCCGGAGAAGATTCCCGTGGTGATCCTATATGCCAGTAAATGGGCAATATCAGCCGCACTGGTCCAAGATCACGATGGAATTTATTGCCCGGTGACGTTCACAAGCCGAACATTAAAACCGAACGAAGTTAACTATGGTATTGTGGATAAAGAAGTGCTAGCATTATTACGTGTATTTGATGTTTGTTACTCTATGCTGGTAACTAGACCGATTAAGGTATTGTCCAGACGATCTAGTTTGGCTTGGTTACTGTCAGCGAATGGTTTAGACGGGAGACTGGGGCGATGGGCAGCGCTGTTATCTCAGTGGAACTTAGAAATCATCAAGTGCACCAAGGGTGAAGAAGAAATTCTTGGAACACTAGCCGCAAGCATTCACGCCCCGATCAGAAGTCGATGAAGCCCTGATCGAGGTCGCTCCTCGGAAGCAACCACGAGAATCGATCACTATACCCCCACCGATCGTCGGCTCGGAGGAAAATCTGATCGTTGTAAGTTTTGACGGATCAGCGAGTGTGAAGAAAGGCGTGGGGGCGTATAGCGCGTTGTTGTGGAAATTGCCAGAATGGACTGTTATATCTGCCGGTTCAGACTATACTCCTGGTATCACGGTCAATGAGGCCGAGTATCGTGGTCTGCTGCTAGGTTTGGATCTCTTGCAAGAGCAAAAGATCGGAAGAGTAATCATATGCGGAGATTCAAACCTGGTAATTCGGCAGATCACTGGAGAGATCGATTGTAAAGCACCGCGTTTGAAGTTGCTGAACGATCGCGTTGTGAAAGCTTTACGTGGATGGCCAAGGCATGATCTTTTACATGTGAAACGTGATTGGAATCGGAGTGCAGATCACCTAGCCACTATGGCCATGCGTGATCAGACCGGATCAATAGTTACTGATCAAGCGTTGCTGGAGGAACTGGTGGAGATCAATAGGCTGCCTGAGCTGATTCGTGTGGAAGATGAAAAGGAAGCAGCCCAGATTTTGATTATGACGAGATCGCGAACCAGATCACCACCTAACAGATCACTCTCTCGAGAAAGCCTACAGAGGAAATAGTACAGGAGATGCGGATCGAAAGAATTCTCAAGGCACAAGACGAGGAAAAATGGATCGTTGATTTGAAGGCGTTTCTAAAGGGTGATCTGGAGAAGTTGAGCCAGGGTGAAGCAAAATATTGTGCTAAGATTGCGTCCAACTATGAGATCGACGAAAATGGTCTATTGTTTTACTATGTTCAAGCTGATCAGGCCGATGCAGATCTGGACCGATCGGCAAGGCTCGTGATCCCGGAGACTTTACAAGCTGATATCTTACACCATTATCACGTCAGTTTGGAGGGTGGCCACCAGGGCGTAGGTCGAACGTATCACAGGATTCGCAAACATTTTCATTGGAGAGGCTTATATCGAAGTATACAAAGTTTGTCGGGACATGTACGGATTGCGAAACTGGAAAAGGTATGCCAAATATCCGGGGTAGATCACCTGGAAATATCCAGGCGACCTACCCTTTCCAAGTGATAGCGATGGATCACATACCGTCCCTGCCAAAATCGTTCAAGGGCAACACAGAGTTGCTGATCTGGACTGATCTGTTCACGGGATTGGTGATCGCGAAAGCGGGATCTACCCGAACAGCCCAACAAGTCGCTTGCAGTTACGAGGAATGTGTTTTTCGACGGTTTGGAGCCAGTGAAGTGATCAGGCATGATCTCGAACCAGGTTTCATGGCCGAAGTTTTCCGATCATTCAATCCGATGCTTGGCCAGAAACAGAGCGCGACCATGGCATACCGTCCGCAGGCGAATGGTAAGGCCGAACGTATGGTACAGACGCTAACTAGAGCTATCAAGATGTATGTCGCGGACTCCGCTCAACAAGATTGGGATGAATATGCAGAGAGACTGGTGTTTGCGCTGAATTCCTCTTTCGATCGGATCAGGGGAGATACTCCTTTCTACTTGGCGTATGGTTGGGACCCCCGATCTACCATCGAGTCGGTGATCCCTGTTTGATGCACCCGAGGTCGAGATCGCGAAGCTCGTCGATGGCGTATGGCACATCTGTGGCATGGACCGTTCCGTATAGCCGAACTGATCGGTGATCATGCCGCTCGGTTGATTACTGCTGGTACCGATTACGGAATTTTCCCGATCGTCCATTTGTCGAAGCTGAAACTGGTTCGGGAATACCCCGATCGGCCTAAAACCAGGCTGTCATGCGATGATCAGCCAAGGTTTGACTTCGACGAAGCTCTCTTGCCAGAAGACAGTTGGGAAAGAACGTTGGACCAGAACGAATTTGAAGTGGAGAAGATTTTGGATACCCGATCAGGCAAGAGGCCCGATTTGGCCGAACCCATCGTGATTATTTGGTTCGGTGGAAGGGTTATGACGATCCCGAGTGGGTAGATGAACGTGATCTGAACTGTGGAGCTCTACTTAGAGAATTTGAACGTGATCGGGTGAGACGAAATCGATTTGGAGTGATGCAAACCCACGAAGAGGGCAACCAGGAGTCTCAATAGCCTGGGTTGACACATTGTGACAGATCAGCCAAAGGTAATGGTCGAACAAGTGGAGATCAGGGTGGTTGAGCTGGTTCAGAGTCAATGGATATATATATACATATAATGCACGAGAACTACATTTGCATACATGTGAACGATCGATATACAAGATGGAGGCAATAGTGGGACCTGAATGGGAAGTGCGAATATGGAACGTGAAAATTATCAAGAACTGTCGTGATATATTAATGATTATGGAAAAAACGAAACGAAAGCTGGTTGTCACGACAATCACGGGCCATACTTCGTGCGCAGGCGAGAAACCGCGAGCCCCGGATGATCCATGGGGCTTGATCGGAGCTGGTTCCGCCAAGGCTCCTGCTGATCGGTCCAGATCAGGGCATCACGCAACGTGCCGATCGGAGTTGGATGTCCATAACCGGGATACCACTCCCCGCCGTCAGCCTTGAGTCCTCGCGATCCCGCCCGACGAACAGGTAGATGCAGCACGGCAGGAAACAAGAAAACGTCCAGATCGCACTCGCCGCGTTGAATCCCATTGACCACATGGTCGCAGATCGCAGCCCAGGCAGCCCCAGCTTTTGTGCGTCGACGCTTGCGAGCATGATGGTAATGCTCAATCCACGCGTCCTTGCGCATCGTCGCCGTGATCGGGAAATGGTGGGTCGCCTCCCATATCGCTTGAACGTGCTCTTGATAATACAGGGCCAGACGTCCCTGCAGATCAACAAACCAGGGGCGATTGGGAAATTCCAACCCGGGCAAGGCGTCATGAGGACATCCCAAGGTGCTGAATCGATCGGAAGCTCGATAGCGCATCTGGTCAGCACACTCGGTTGCCACTGCTTGTCCTTGGGCGCCGACGACCTAATTGGAAAGGTCCATCCTGGCGGACGGGACCACAAGCGAGGGACTAGTTTGTGCCTCACCGAAAGAACCTGAGGCGTCAGATCCCATACCTGATCGGCACTCCAAGGTCGTCGAGTTGCCATGTGAGCAGGCGTTGGTTTACCCTGCATGACGACGTATAGATCCATGAACCGTTGGTTCGGATTATAGCTATAGTCGTCCTGCTCGATCGACGACTTGCTTGCTGGAATGAAGACGCCCGTGAAGTTGGGTGGTCGGGTGGTCAGCGTCGTATTGGCGGGTGGGGGAATGCTGGGAACAGCCGAAGCCGGTTGCCTCTCCTCAAGATCATCTTCGTCCTCGCCATCGGAGTCAAGTAAAGCGACGGCCTGGGTCAGCGAAGTTACGCCTGAAGGGGTCGCCACTGGAACTCGACGATCAGCACTGCGCGATCGGGCCAGAACAGATAGCGTCCTTTCGTCCAGATCAGTCGACTCGTCGTCCGAGTCAACGATAAAGACGAGAGCGCTTGGCGGGAGCCATCTTCTTCTTCGATGAGCTTGCCCGCTTACGCTTCGCAGAACTTAAGATCGAGGAGACTGATCTCGAGGCTGGCGGTAAACGGGGTGGAGTAGACGCAGTAGCCGCTGCAGTGCTGATCACGAGCTGATCAGCACCATGGGTTGGCGAGGAAGCGACGGAGAACGTGGTCGATGGCGGGGCCGACTCGGGAGGTTGCGAAGGTGTTCCAGACGGAGCAAGAGAGCTGATCATCTCAGGAAATCGTTGCAAAGCCGTCCGAAGCGACTCCGAATAGGTGTTCGGCTATCCATGGTCTGGACCGCAATCTTCCTCAAGTCGGCGTTATGCTGGAGCCAGGAGCGATCATCGAGCTCTAGGGTTTCAAGTTTAACCCGAGCAAGATTAAGCTCGCGCCGGCAATCCTCAGCTTCCTTCCGACTCTAGCACAACCTTTTCTGTATGTCGGCGTGGCCGATGCGAGAATCGGAAAGTTGCTTTACCAGGAGCTGGACCTGCTCATCCGAGTAGCGCACCTCGACTTCCCGACGCTCTACGTCCTCGGCAGTGCGGATCTTGTCGCGAAGCAGCTGATCACGGTCGAGACGGTGATCATCGAGCCGTTGTAGGTGATCCACCATCTCGACCATCGAGCCCTTCATTGCCTCGATACGTTCATCTGGAAATAAACATGGAAAGTCATATACAGATCGCAGAAGAAATGAATGGGATAAACATACCTTGATCGCGGATGGTAATAGTCAGCGAACCGATCAACGACTGTAGAGAGGCAACGATGTCCGAAGGCTTGGAGAGGCGCAGAGTAGCGAGGTCAGCTGATAGCTGATCACGCTCCATCGTCAAACTCTGAACGCGATCAGTCATGTCTTGCAGGTCCTGGTCAAGTCGGTCGCGATCTAGCCGAAGAGCCGACAGCTGGCTAGCCAGATCAGCAGAATCATGTTCCAAGGTATCGGCAACGATCCGACGGTCGGATAACTCAGCGTTAAGTGCCCGATTGGTATCATATAGAGAAACCAACTCGGGAATTGCACTTCGGAGTTCAGACCGTAGTCGGCAAGCTTCCATGGACCCCAACGTGAGTGGGCCAGATCCCTCCACTAGACGAGCGAGCTGTTCCAAGTAACGGACGGGGCGATCTGAAGAAGGCCGAGCGGGAAGGTTCCAAGGCGGGCGATATGAAGTCATGGCCGTCGTAGGACGGATGAGACTGGTCGTGATCGGTGCCGAAGTCGCGATCGGGGTGGTCGCTGGATCAGCCGAACTGGAAACGGAAGGCGAGGCAGTGATCGGACGGGCAGCCGAAGATGACGAAGGAGGAAGAGAAGGTCGGCTCGAGTCAGCCATGGTGATCGCCAAAGAGGAAATTTGGAAGTGAATGAGCCGAACTGCAGTCGTTGCGCGGCTGCAGTTAGTCTCAGGGGCGGCTGTGGTAAAGCGATCAGAAAATGTTGAGAATGAAGTGGACCACACATGGCCGTTGATTGGTGACGATGGAACACCCATCAACATAAGACGGTTGATGGGTGGGAAAGGCCGATCGCATTTACGATGAAAAGGTGGCGGACAACGGGTATTCGTGATGTGAAGAATCAGCCAAGTACTGTCATTACGCCCAGTCCCAGACACTGATGGAACGGTGGAGATCACGATCATGATCATGATCACAATTACTAAGTGGAGTTCCCGTGGATGTACGACGAGTTGGAAATACAGCAATTGGTGACATGACGTGTCAGGGGCAGCCATCTAGCCGATCTATGAACCGTGTAGTTGATGAAGTGGATTATGACACGAAGTTTTCGGCCCGATCGGCCGAGCCAACTGGTTATGCTCAAGATATGAAGATCAGATGTGGAATGAAATGGGGCATGTGGAATAGCGAGTTGTGTGAGTGATGATGACCGATGGATTTGTCCGAGGATGACGTGACAAGGCCCGATTAGGCCTGATCAGCCGAGATCAGCGTGATATGGTTACCCCGACGGGGTATAAAGGTCGGAAGTATGGCTGAGCAGATGAATGAAGTCGTGGTGATGGTGACACAGAGAGTTTCCGAGGTGATCAAGGGCTGATCGCCCTGATCACTGCCTGATCACTCGGCTGATCAATATGCCGATCGTGATCGGGGCTGATCAGCCTCAAACCGGCGTCCAGACTCGAAGGCAGGTGAAGTTCTCAATTAAGTCGGGCTGGATATGAAGTGAACAAGTGTCAGAAGGGCAGATCTCAAGTGGTTTCCAAGTCGTTTATCGAAGATCGGGATGGGTTGAAGATCTTTATAAGAGTCGGGTCGTGATCAGGGCAGAAGTGGTACAGATCAGCTTGAAGCTGCAGCCAGGATGGGCAAGGTGGTGCTATGCACCCGTGCGACGAAGTGAACAGGTGCGAACTATAGATCAGGCATGAGTTGGTGTATGGTACACTACGTATAGGACATTGCATATATAATAACGGGTTTTGATTTTCCCCCTTAGCAAAGAGTCGCTCCGCCACGTGTTGCGGTCATTGGGAGCACAGTGTTAACTAGTCCCCTCTTGCTCAACTAATTCCCGGTTAAGACGCGCTTAGACGCATTTTGGCTTACCGGAATACCCCCGACGGGTTTGTTTAGGTGATCGAGCCTCACCCTCAACGCACACGTGTTTGGAACACGTCAATAATATTGGAAAAGGTTTTGTGGGGATAACGTTTGTGGATTACTGTGGAAGATCGTGGTTTGATCGCGTTTTCTTGGTTTCGTATTATCTCTCTCTCATTGGCTGGCCTGATCAGACGAACTTTCCCGATCAGTGCCTAGATACTGATTAAGTATCGACCCCAACCCGTTCTCCGGTGAAGATTTCCACCCGAGGACACCCCCCGTCTCGAGAAGGTCATCCCCTTCGACCTGATCAAGATCATCGTTTTCGTCACCGAGTCCACCTGAGTGAGTGTAACCACCCCCGATCAACGGGTACACAAGGTGAGATGAAGTTGAATATAGATCCTGACGCGCATGAAGACCGGCCAGATGACCGGGAGGATCAGATCAGTCACCATAATGGTGATTCATCTGATTCTGATGCTGATCAGGATCAACGGAGTACCCCCTCCGATAGTTGGTCGTCCGGGCCAGTGGGTATCCGGATTCCGCCCAAGACTTTGGTCATGGATTTGAAAATCGGCTCCACCACAAACGCCAACGAGGAAAATAAGAAAAACTCAGAAGTTGATTGAGTTAGAAGAAGATGAAAAGCAGTGTGGAGCAGCTGAAGAAGACATCTTGAGTGAAAATAACAGACCGGATTGTACAAGTGATGAAATTCGTTCTTTGGATTTGCTGTTTGTGACGTGAACAATCCGGATAGTGGAAAAATCGCCGGAACGCCAGACCCGAAGAGCTATTTCGAAGCTTATAAGGGTAATCAGTCTGAAAAGTGGAAAACGGCTGAAAGGGCAGAGCTAAAAGCCCTAGAAGATTTGGAAACCTGGGAGGTGATGAAACGTACGAATGGAGTGAAAATCTTACCAACTAAATGGGTTTATAAAACTAAGTTGAAGAACGACGGTACGGTGGAGCGATACAAGGCACGTTTGGTAGCTCGTGGTGATAAAAATTTATGAGATTGTCACGTTTTCAACGGTGATGGAGATAAATAACATGAAGGTTTTTTGATATTGTTGATTGTGTGGAATGTGCCTGCGAGGCATGGAGACGTTCCGAGCGCCTATCCGAAGGCGGCTACGGAAAAAAATTACGACATTTATCTTCAAATTCCACAAGGTATGGAAATTTCGATTGACACACTGAAAAAATGGATGCAACGAGTTCGAAGGAGATGATGCTCAAGTTAAAACGGAACTTTTATGGCCTGAAACAGGCATGAAGACTGTGGTATGACCTACTATGTGAAACCCTGGTTAAAATGGATTTTTCTCAGTGTCTAACAGAGACTTGCATCTTTGTGAGGATTGACGAGAAGGTGACAATAGTGGTTGGAGTATATGTCGATGACTTACTGGTTACAGCAACAGAAACGAAGCTTGTGGATGACCTTTTCGAAAAAATGCAGGTATTGGAATTAAAAGACTTTAGGTAACTTGAAGAAATTACTTGGCATGAGAATGTTGGGTGGTCCCACAGATGGATACACTATTGATCAAGAAGGAACCATCGTTGAAATGCTTGGGAAGCATGGTTTGCAAGATGCAAACGAAGTAATGGCACCTGTTTCGAATTTGGAAGACACAAAAGAATTGAATGAACTGCTACCGACCATATCTCGTGGAAATGCACCTACAATTAAAGATTTTCAGTCTCTCGTGGGAAGTTTACTATGGATTTCACGAATTTCTCGTCCAGACATATCATTCGCCGTGCATCGTGCATCGAGGCACACGCACGCGCCGAGTTTGAGTGATTTCAAGGTTGCAAAACGCATAGCAAGATACCTGAAAGGAAGTAATAATTTGAATTTACATTTACGTGGAGATAACGATCTGAGTTTACCATTACAGATCGTAAGTTACAGTGATGCCGACTATGCGGCCGATCGTGAGGATCGAAAAAGTGTGAGCGCGAATGTAATTTTTGTGAGTGGAATAATAGCAGGGTGGAGTTGCAAGAAACAGGGATCTGTTGCCCTATCGACTGCAGAGGCGGAGTTTGTCGCGACCGCTGCAGGTGGAAGAGAAGCATTGGGTTTGAAGGAGTTATTCGAAGAGATTGGTATCAAGACGAAGACCGTTATAGTGCTAAAATTCGACAACCAAGCCGTGATCAAGCAGCTCAAGAACGAAGCTAGCGCGGCAAGTGCCAAGCACATTGATGTTAAGTTGATATTTTTGAAGGATTTCGCGAAACGTGGAATTGTGGAGCCTGAACAAGTTTTCAGTGGAAATATGATTGCAGATTTGTTGACGAAGACACTGCATGCTCCAAGGATCAAGGAATTATGCGAGCAAATCGGACTGAAGTAATGGATTTACTTCCTCTGTCCAGAAATATAAGGCCGTATTTTTTAAAATTTGTTTATAAGCAAGGAGGGATAATTTGGAGCATACCGATTAGTAGATTGGGATCGTGAATCAATCTTGATTGGCGGAGTTTTTATTTCGTTCCAAACGGCCCAGCGGTTCACGAGATATGGCCTTCAACGTCCGACACTCCAAAGGGTCCACACTTTTAAAATGACGCAGACGAACACCAAGCCCCTCAAGCACCGCAAGAACTTGACAGCAATCCAGTGCAAGGAAATTCTCGCGCAAATGTATGAAGAACACGTCAAATTGCGCCTACCTAACGGTCTAACCAAGGAACTTTCCTTAAAGTTTCAGGTTTCTGAGCGCCAGATACGCCGTTTGTGGGCATGTGCTCGTGCCAAGCTGGAGGAAGGCACCATTCACGATAGTGAGAGCGGTCGTCGTGGTCGCAGTGGACGAAAAACACGCGTAGATGAGGAATTCGTTGCGACGCTCGGGCAGACCATCGAACTTATCCCACTCCACAACAGAACCAACATTCGTACCTTAGATGAATGTGTTGGTATACCCAAATCCACCCTACACGTATACTACCAATCCGGCATCTTCAGAAGTCATCAAGCCAGACTGAAGCCTCTGCTCACCGAATAGCATCGTCGTGCACGAGTTAAGTTTGCTCTCGAGTTTCTCACCCCAGGACCGTGTGGAACGCTCCAATTTGATGGAATGCTTAACACAGTCCATATCGACGAAAAGTGTTTTTTTTAATGAAGGACAAGACGCGTTACTATCTCGCTCCTAACGAAAATCCCCCGCATATGACCGTGCAGAATAAGAACGCCATAATCAAAGTAATGTTTCTGGTTGTCGTAGCCCGGCCACGTTGGTTGTCACACAAAAGGTGCGTGTGGGATGGCAAAATTGGTGTGTGGCCGTTTGTGGTGGATGAACCAGCGCAGCGGTCGAGCCGACGAAGGGCAGCTGGGACGCTCGAGCTGAAGACGTATACGGTAGATCGGAGTATTTACCGCACATGTCTCGTAAAGTCGGTGATCCCTGCAATTAAACGCGTTTGGCCATCAGGCCGCTGTGTCCGAATCCAACACGATAACGCCAAACCACACACCCTGCCAAGTGATGAGGTCGTGAAGGCTGCGTGTCTCGCCGATGGATTGGATATGCGCATTGTGCCCCAGCCAGCCAACTCACCAGACTTTAACGTTTTGGATCTTGGATTCTTTGCATCTCTCCAGACGCTACAGCATCGCAAGGTCGCTCGAAATATCGAAGAACGTGTCGACAACGTCGAAGATGCTTTTAACGAGCTCACGTTCGATCGATTGGATCGTGTGTTTATGACTCTACAGTCTGTTTTTGAAGCATCACTCAGGGTACGGGGCGATAATCGCTACGCGATTCCGCACTATAAAAAAAACTCGTTGGTCAATGCAAATGGTCTCTTGCCGGTCTCAATTCCTTGTGACCGGAAAGTGTACGATAATGCAGTGCATTCATTAGAAGGTTTGGAAACAGAGGTAGTTTACGTATAAATTTGTTTGCTGTGTTTTCATTAGAAGGTTTGAAAAAAGAGGAAGCTTACGTAGAAAATTGTTCGGTGTATTTTAATTAGCAGAGGTAATTAAAGTAACACGTTGCTGATATCGGCATTGGTAAGATGTTGTCCAACCTCACACTCTCGTAGATACCTGCGCTTGAACTGTACTTGCTTGTTGCTCGTTACCTTCATGTTGCCTGACCCTCTTATTTAATTCAGCTTGTTCCCTTTGCATATCATAAACGGTTGTCGAAGGAAACTGTGCCATTTGCGCGGCTTCATCAATTAGCATAACCACAAGAGCGCGGAGACTCCATTGACGGCGATAAATGCAAAGTTTAGTGGAAGTACGCTACTGTTTACAAGCGACTATTACGCCCCAGTTCAGTGGAAGTACGCTGCTTGTTACACGCGACTACTACACCCCAGCGCTTTTCCAGTGATACTGTCCACGAATGTACAACCAACCAGAGTGCACCTTCATGTGCTTTAAAAGCAACGCACCAACAGCTTTGACATGCGATATCGAGCGGTGTTAGACCCTTGCGATTTAATGCAAAAACGTCAGCTCCCGCCTCCAAGAGCGTCTCAGTGGTCAGGGAATCTCGATTTGTCACTGCAGCGTGATGAAGTTACGTGTTCTTGATATTGGTTTCATCAACGCTGTTGACAATAGCACCCGCCGCGATAAGCGTGGCTACCACTGGTTCGTGGCGTCGGCCTGCAGCAGCCTCCATGATTTTCAGGTTTACCAGATTACGAGCCAATGCTTCGCATTCTTCGACTTGCTCTTGGACCTTGACTTCATCTGCTCTAGCATGTTTTCAAAGATTGATAAAATCACTGAGAGGGTGAGGCATGGCTTGATTGGTTTTTGCCACGAGTTGATTGTTGAGATAACCTTTCGGCAAATTTAAAAATGAAGCATTTCTTACAACGCGTGAATTAAGCTGTAGAGAGAGACGCTGAGACGATCAATGTGCCGTACGCTCCGGAAGCTGCCAAATCGAACGGCTAGCTCTTGTGACAAGTGACTTCAACGTCATTGGTAGGATATGTATCCGTTTGAGAGCACCCAACTCGGTAGATCCATCATCCCAGCTCACTAGCAGTTATTGACAAATACTTTGTTTAGCTCATTAAATTGACCTGCCTACAGTATCATCCCATGACATTTAACATGGGTGAGCTTTCCATCGAACTAAAATGTGCATGTGACGGACACGTACCTCTGATCCCTCAATCGAGTGATCCGCTATAAAGTCAGAGTCGCTATCTTAAATGAGCTCAGGACTCATCCAATAAGGCGTAACGACAGAGGAACCACCGAAGTAACAGGTGTACTAATAGCTAGCGTATACTTGAAGTACAATTATACGCTTTAGAAGGTACGGTTACAGAGGTAGCTAATGTATAAAATTGTACTTAACGCCAATTCGGCCTTATATTTCTGGACACGCTTAACTATAGGCGCGGCCCTATATTTCTGGACAGAGGAAGTATTACGATTATGGTGACACTGTGCTACTGCTGGATATACCTTTTCTACACTTACGTCGATGTGATTTGTGCACGAAGCCCCGGTACTCTCGGAAGGAGTGCTGGAAATTTGGATGATGTGATCTGTTGTGAAAACTGACGTTTAAATTCCTGCTAACGAGATTATCGTGGTTTCTTTGCATATTGTGAATTTTAAGGTTAAGTAGTATTTTAGGAGGAAATTGGCAAACAGACCCGAACTTAAGGTCATAAGTTCGCTAACAGACCCAATGAGTTTGGTTAACAGACCCAGACATCGACTAACAGACCCAAATGACAATCATTCACGTCCCATGTTCGAAACGATAGGCCTAGTATTTGGGTCAATTATAGCTGAAGAAGCACATGGTATACGATATCGAAAATACGTCCTATAGGAGTTTCTTCTCACTTATGACCAGGCAACAGCCAGGCTACATGAGAAGCACGCAATAAAGACTCATCTTTACGGCATTGCTCGCAAACAAAGCGACTTGGCTTCTGCCCGGTACGCAAAGAAACGGATGCATCTTAAAGGACGCTACGGATGCTAATTTTGTGTCTATGTATAGTGGAAGCAGCAACATGCGCTGAAATCTGCTACACGACGGAACTAAAGGGTTTTGGACCAGGTGGCGCTCCGGGTTGCACTGCAACGGGTCAGGAGTGGGGGCTCGTACAGGAGAAGGCGCTTGCAATTGTGGCCAATGCTACGTCAAGACACAAAACACAGTCTACGGCTTTGCCATTAGTCCCGATGGCAAATGCATCTACGGCACAGATGTGACGTTGCGACGGGGAGTCCAAGCGCAAGCCCGATCCCCGTTCCAGTGCCGTCCATGCCTTCACCAGCCCAGTGACATTGCAGCCTTCTATCACTCCAGGTGGATACTTAGCAAGAGAACATCAAATTCTTGTCTCTAAAAGATGCCTTGAGAGCGAGAAATTATTGACGTTTCACTATTTGCATTTCAAACGCTGACTTGCGCATGTTGTGTGGCTAACAGGTGTAAACTCGTCGTCAAGCAATTCTACGTCGACTTTATCGCCATCGAGCACAGACGTAGACCGAAATTCTTCGGCCAACAGTCACTCAACCTCGAGTGACGAGGCGGGTGACACTACGCAGGCATCACTACTGTAGTGCGTATACTTAAGTCGAGTTTTAACAATCAAGCATTTACTAAGACTAATGGGTCTGTTAGCGAACTTAGGACCTTAAGTTTGGGTCTGTTTGCCAATTTC
>MIQA02018208.1:0-42167 GCA_001887855.2 Sclerospora graminicola | reverse complement strand
ATTATAATGTATTGACTAACTATCAGTTATGGGTCCAGTATCGGCTAGCGACCAGACAACTTAATACTTTCTACCGTAGAGACCAAACAGAGACATTATGTCCGTTGAACTCAAGCTGTCACACCCAGAGAACGAGTATGCATCAAATCTTCTGGGAGTGTCTCACTGCAAAACAAGTATGGTTGAAATGGCTGGGTCACTGGGTCCGAGAGGAACTTTCTGAAGCAGCTTTAGACAAGTATAAATCGGATATTGTCACCCGCTCGGCACCGATACCGGGAGACAGGATCAAATCGGCGATGATGAATCGTTATGGGACCTCCATATCAGCGTTCTTGGACAAGTTTCAAAAGCTATGGTGGGGATTCCGCAGTATTGTGACGACTTGGTTGTGGCAAATTCGGAACAAGATGATTTTCGAGCAGTGGGAGCGGACACCGACGGAAATCCTAAGTTTTCTATGGGTCCAAACCCGGGCCCAACTAGAAATGGCGACGACGCATGAACGTAGAAGCGTTGTATCAAGAGAAGAAGGGATGAGACTGCAGATATGCATCCAGTGCGTGTTCGACACCTTACCAGCACCTCTCCAGTCTGCGAGTCGATGTCCGATGACTGCAACCAATCGCCCCCTCAACGAATCTGAGCCGATTTTAGTCTCCAGGATAAGATCTTACATTGTAGCCAATAGTTAAACCCAACTAACTGACTATTATTATTATTATTATTTAGGAATTTGGCCAAATCTCACTGTGTAGTTGTTGGTAGTAGTGTGTTATGCTGGACAGTCGACTCGTCCCTCCATTCCTCTTGTTGGAGATCTCCTGCTGGCATCTTCGGCGAGTTTCGTTCTGCATGAAAATCTTCTAGAAGTCCTACCAGAAGTCGTCGAGCGATAACATGAAGTAGAATCCTTTCGCTTACTTGGAGGAGCGAGGAGCGGGAAGTGGTCACCGCCTGCTCGTTGCTGCTTGCTATGTATTGCCTATTGCCATTCTTGTTGTCCCATCGCTTTCAAATGTGAGGTAAGCGCTGGGACTGGACAGAAAGGCAGGTACGTACTTTTGGCGCGAATGAGGGCTTGTAAAGATCTCCAACAATAGAAGATCCTGCTCGCTGCTGGTCGTCGCTCTTCTTCTCTCTTCTGTTCGATCACCTACTTCTTCGATCAAGCTCGATATTACTGACTACTCCTTCATAGTCATTTCTTTTCTTCTCCTTATCCTTCTTCTGCTTCCTTCTTTTCTACCGGTGCCTTTCTCTTCTCTCCGATCAAGTGGCGCCTACTACTACGGTACTAAAATTATCGTCTTCTGCTGCTATCTTTGAGGAGGGAGGTCAGGTTCAGCCTTTTTAGAGTTGTCTTCGTGAGATAATGACGTGTGACTTTCGTCATAGTTCCATTTCCCTTAACCACTTTATGTACCTACCACCCAGGCAGCAGTGTTAATGGTAACAAGCGTTATCGATCCTCCTACCACCACTAAGTTGCAACTATCTCGCCCTCAAACTATTCGCGCATAGACGACAAAAGTCAAAGGTTTAATTCATCTCTTAACAAATGGTGGTCCAGCAGCGAGGAGGAAGCAATAATTCAAGCGACAACGGTACGGACAGCGAGAATGTACCAGTAAGGAGACAGGAAGGCTTAGGAAGAGGCTCTGACACTCCTATCATTGATATACGTCGGGGCATTCTTTCTCGTTTAGGGGGCAGTGGCCATCCTGCAACCAACCTAGCCCGCTCCCGTTCAACCACCGGCTCTTCATCACAGTCATCGTCGCCGTCAACAGATGGTCTCTCTACTACGCCCTCTTCTTTCAATAAAGCGCTTCTCGAGGAGGTGCGACAGAAACGTCACCACCAGCCACCACCTTACTGGAGGAGGAGGACGTAAGTGAAGAGGATCAACAACGCACCTCCTACTTCTCCTTCAGACCAGCTCTTTTGGAAGGACCTTCTAGGGGCAGAGGGACACCAAAGTCTTCTTGGGTATGGGAGCATTTTCAAGGAATCAGAAGCAAGACAAAAGTCAGCAAATTCAGCAAGAGAGTCCATGAAAGGCTTCATCAAACAAAGGATCCCGTTGTATGCCTAAAGTGTGCAACAGTGTACTCGAAGGCAAGTGGTACTGGTGTATTAAAGAATCACCTGGCGAAGCACCTGATCTTTGACCCAGAGGCTTGCGCGGCGAGAGAGCCAAAGCTCGCCGGAGCGGTGATAGCACCTACCACGGCGGGGAACAATATTGATCATCTAGCAGGGGAGGGAAAATCCTCTCGTCAGCAAACTTTGGGGGAATGAACTGAACGGATTGCTCCTAACAATGAAAAAAAGCAACAGTGTCCACTTGAATAGGTACATTGAATTTGTTGTGATGGAGCTGGAACCACTGTCACTTTCTGATTCTAAACCGTTCAGGAGGTTTATCCAAAGGCTTAATCCTCGCTACCGTCATCCATCTCGGCAGCACGTCAAGCTAAAGGTTCAAGAGAAGTGTGCTTTCAAAAGGGCTCAGCATAGGACAGATGTATCGTCTACTGTCGAGACTGTCCACGCAACTACCGACTTCTGGACTTCTGGGGCCAATGAGCGATATTGTTGAGTGACTTTCATTGGCTTAATCCATCTGGAACTTCAATCGAGACGGTAGACCTGCGGACAAAGCTGGTACCATATTGTCATACCTCCGATGAGATACTCAGTACGTTTCGCTCCATCTTAGAAGAAGAAGGTTTGAGCTCAAAGGTATCTTTTGTAACTTCGTACAACGGTATCAACGTGGTGAAGGCCTTTGAAAACACTGAGTTTCTGCACATACGATGTGCTGCGCATTATCAACAGCTAGTTGTTCGCCATGGGGTTGAGCTCGATCCGCTGGCAAATTGCCTGGAGACAGTTAGGGGGCTTAATGTCCTGTTGTCAAGGCCAAAGCAGGAGTAATTCCTTAGGGATGCACAGGTCTTCCTTGGAGTGTCAGAAACAGATGTCATATGCGTGGTTAAAGAGGTAGACACAAGGTGGGACTCCACGCTACTTATGATGGAGAGATTGCTGAGGCTACGAGAAGCCATAAAGCCAAGTTGGAGAGTGATCTAGCTGCTCAACGAGCAGCTTGGAATACTTTTAAAGCACAAAGGACCCTTCCCGATCCCTACCAGGTTTTAAAAAGCCTGTTAAGCCGAGTGCATACTTTATCCAGCTTGTCAAAAGCGTCTCCACCCTCATACCCTGCTCTGACGACTGGAAATTGCTGGCAGACCTCATAAACCTTATGAGGCCTTTCGAGGCTGTTACGTTTCAACTTGGAGGATCGTATTACTCGACTTTCTCTACGGTTATTCCTTGCCGCTAAAGAATTATCTAATTGAGCAGCGGAATAGTCTAGGAGTGCACCCTTCAGTCTATCGGGTAGCCGGAGCTTGTACAACATATTTGACGACAAATGGAATGCTCCTGGTGTACCTGGACCCTCGATTCAAGACCATCGTTAAACAGATGGAAACCTATCCTATCGGTCCCTCAAAGAAGCTGCTTTCTGAGTTGATAAAAGAGGAACGAGACCGTCAAAGGGAGGAGGCAGGAAAGGGGGCGACTATCAAAGACGAAGGTAGTCAGTCCGACGACAGCGAAGACGACGAAGACGACGAAGGACCATCATCAGTTGACTTGGGAGCAAGGGGGCCTTTAATCTTTTGTCTGAAGTGATAATGTTGGCTGATGATCTCGTGGACGACATTGAGGTCGAGCAAGAGTTGGAGGACGAACTTACAGATACGATAAGCTCAAGCTTGATCTTAAGTACTTCAGGGGCAAGCAGAGAGAGTTTGACAACTTTGATGTGGCATGGCAGTTCTGGGTTGTTCCCTGTGATCAAAAAGATTGCATTGAAATATGCTTCCGTTCCGGGAACTTTAGTTCTTGCACAAAGGCTCTTTTCGGGGGCAGGCTTAACGATCACAAACAGGCTCGAGTTTAATGACCTGTTGTTTCTTCGCAGTACCCTGCGACAGGGAGACCACACGAAAGTAGCGCTTCAAAAGCATCAGCAGCATTCTACTTCAAGTGTGGCGAAAAACCGTAATAATGCTGATGGTATCGCAACAATCCACAAAGTGATGAGTAGCACTACCCATGATGATGAAAGACGAAAGGTGATTCAGCCATCCGACGCCGGACTTCTTCGTCCTCGTCCGTCGAGACTTATGGTGTGGTGATCAACTGATTGATTGATAATTCACGATGGTTCGTGGCTTACTCCTCCTACTGCACTGTACACTGCTAGTGGGTGCCTGCTTCCCTCCTGCAGCTTGTTGTCCCGTGTTGATGCCGGGTAGTGAGTGCTGTGTTGGGGGTGAAGAAGTAAGCCATAGATTTTGTAACCCGGGTTTTGACCAACCCGGGTCACAACACTAGCCCTCCGTTCACGCAAACAAGAATAAAACTGTGCGCGCTATACACGGTCAAGTCAATAGCGATAAAATTATCGTCGGTGGTGCTTACCTATCGTTCTTAAAAAATTGGGATCTGGCACAGTGTACCGTTTTCGAACCTATGATGGATTTTACTTTATATTGGGGGTGAGTCTATATTTTGGGGGGTGATTAGGCCATGGTCCAAAACTTTTTATTCTCATTCTCAAATCTGATATACTCCACTCCAAATAAAGCGCACTTTTGGACCACAAAACCATTTTCATTCTATGCGACAGTCATGCGGTTGTCATTTTGAAAAATGCTCGGTCCCACGCAAGCGGGTGCCGCTGCTTACGCCGCTGGTCATGCCGAGGCAGGTGCTTCAGTAGGAGACGCCACGCCGAGGCGTTCACTACAATGGACAGATGAGATCTTGCAGCCTTAGAAGCACGAGCCAACGAGTGCGCTGGGTCTGAGAGCAGCGAAAAAGTAGAGATACTGACATGGCAACTACTATATGGGGCCAGTCGTGGTCTATTACACCTCCACGAAAAACACAGTATCGTTCACGGTTGACTACACTGCAACAATATATTAGTCGATAAGAGAGGTCGAGTTGTTATCGCTGATTTTGGGGTCTACTCGCTGGCATGTGACGCTCGAGACTCTGGACTCACGGAATATTTTCAAACAAACGCTTTCGAGGCTGATGCTGGGGAGTTTATTAGATGGCAAGCCCCAGAGTGCTTGCGAGAGCACATGGCATATCGTGAGTCGCTTCAGTCTTTATCAGAGAATGATTCTGTACTGGCTTACAGCAATCCCAGTCCATTCACTACTTCATTTGCCACGGACGTGTACGCTTTTGGAATGTGCATTCTAGAGGCGTTGACCCGCTCAGTACCATGGGCTGGACTTGATACTACAAAAATTAGGGCTCTAAAAAAAACAAAACGAAACAAAATCTGAGTCTGCTTCCTCCTCGACCAAAATGCTTTCCATCCCAGGCGTGGACATTGTTTGAGAAATGTGTGCAGCTGATCCGAAAAAAACGCATTTCTCTAAGCGAGGCATCACAAGAGTTGAAGAAACTTGGATACCGAAACCGGGTATTAAATAACTCAAGCAGCAGCAGCTTGAAGGATCTAGTGGCATTGGAGACTGACGCAGCCGCTAAAGTGAACTGTGTGTCAAGCACATCGGATAAAGCTTACAAACTGACGTTGACGTAAGTAATTCTTTAGGTGGCAAGGAAATGGACCCTGAGGAGCTGAAAGCAGAAGCAGCTGCCATTGTTGAGCGGATCTCCACATTACTAAATGAAACCTCACGAGAGGTTGTCAATATATCGATTTATTCTCCCAGCACGAGCGTCGAAGATTTGAAATACCAAGGACCGGTCTCTCAAGAACTGTCATGTGTGTCAAAGCTACTAGATGTTGACTTTCAAGAGGCCAAGAGACTTAGCACGGTTGAGAAAGTGTCTACTGATTCGCAGGTGAGCAGCGCTCTGGATCGGGTAGCAACCGCCCAAACTGCTCTCACCACCTATCAAGTGATGACTCCACCAATGCTGTAACCGGATCAGAAGAAGCCGTACTATTGCCGAAAGCCAATCAGGGTCGAAACGATTCAGGCAAATTGTCTATCCCTTCTGCGGCTGAATCCCCTGTTGACTATTCAGTACTCGATCCTGTGGAAGCAGTCGAAGAGCTATTAGCTACCGCCA
The DNA here is from genome assembly GCA_001887855.2 of Sclerospora graminicola. Taxonomy (NCBI): domain Eukaryota; phylum Oomycota; class Peronosporomycetes; order Peronosporales; family Peronosporaceae; genus Sclerospora; species Sclerospora graminicola. The sequence continues at coordinate 36,023 of MIQA02018208.1, read as the reverse complement.
TAACCAATCCGCTTGATGAGAACTTCACTGGATCTTCAACTTTAAACAATGCTTTAACGGTGAAGCGAATGGGACGTTCGTTAAAAAACAGTTGTTGCTCGGCGACTTCAGTATTGTAATGAGCTCAAAGCTGCCGGTGAGATGGTTGGAAGTTGCTCAGTAGCAAAGGAAAATATCAAAAATATGCAGCGATTGAACTTTTCTGCTATACACTGTGAGGGTTTGGCAGTGACGCCTACGCGACTTAAGTTTTAAACCGATATGCAATTGTACATACAGTTATGTCAATTCAGGGTGCGTGTTTACTCTAACATAATTTTAGAGAATTTACGTACGGCTTTTATAATGACATGGATTAAAGCAGCTTTGTGTAATTATGCAAGCTAATGCAGCTGATTTACCTTCCATATTGAAAAATTTTGCGTGACATAGACGTCGAGCAAGTGCTGTAGCACTCCATCAACATTTTGAGCATTGGCAAATACTTGACTTGACAAAATTGGCCACCATGAAGCTATGACATGGAGCTGACGTAAATACCTAATAAATAGCACACTGAGCCACAACGATAACATACGTGAGGACAAATCAGCAGATATTTTTTTCCAGCAGTGGGTTTAGCATCGCCGGAAACTTGATCTCTAGCTTGGTTTTCGTTCTCTAGAAAGAAACTGCGGTATACAGAGCAAAATTAGGTGGACTGCCTGTGACGAGTGCATTTACTTACTGAGGAAGAGCGAGCGAAAACTGTAGATTAGGCAGTGCCGCTATGGTGTCCGGTGCATCTGAAGAAGCTTTTTTGAACTGCGGCGGCATTGTTGTCCATCTTGATTGCCGAAATATGTGTGACGGACACAAAATACAATACTTGAGAATCGTTTTTCGTTTGAGAATCGCTCGGCAAGCCATTCTCATCTGAGAATGGATTTAGGGGGGTAGGGTAAATTTTCACCAATGAGCGTCAGCTTTTTTGAGAATGAGAATGGATTTTTGCGTTTTGGACCAGGGCCTTATAAAGGCACCCACGTATCAATTCGAGGGGGTCAGAATAATGTTTCCCTAGCAAATGTGAAAATACTGATTACAGACTGTTGATATAGCGCCGCATATTAAATACGACCAGCATAGTATACCAGTAGGGTACCGGTTTGATACCGGTTATGACGTCATTCATTAGATGACGTCAGAAGCTTCTTAAGTGTTCTTTGAGGTTCCATAAGAATGATTGGCTTAGAAGTAGCAATAGGTTTGCGAACTAAGGACCATTAAAATATATTTACTTTTCATTTTGCCGACTACTACAAAGGTCTCCTCCTCAACAGGTTAACAGCCGCAAGCTCCACCTACGACCGCTCTCGTTTCCTCCGCGCCTGCCGTCCCCGCAGCGCCGCCGTCCACGCCGCCGCCGCTCAAGAGCAGTGTTTAGGAGAGCCCATTCGTAAGTCCCTATCTTTTGTGAGGGCAGGGACTCCTATTCATTGGCTGTAAATCCTACCGGGCCAATAGTACTGCCGCCGTTATCGAGAACGTTGTCTTAATTGGCGATAAATCGTCTCGTTTCGGTAATAAGTCAGTTTGGTTAACGGAAGGTTAGCACTTCGGTTCAAGACCCACTATTGTCCCATCGCCCCATGTCCTACACAATGGCCAGCAAGAAAGCTGAAGTCGTTTTGGGAAGCAACAACTACTTCCACTGGGAATTTTCGATGCGTATGATGCTAGCAAGAAAGGGTTTGCTGGCACATATTCAAGTAGTGAAGGCCGAGTCGGAAATGACAGAGGCATGGGTGCTTAACGACATGAAGGCTCTTGGGATTATTGCTCAAGGTGTTGCAATAGAGCATCACACAAAGATCAGAACAGCAACATCGGCCATCTAAGCCTGGAGCACACTGCGCGAGTTCTACAACCGGTCGACGATGCACAATCGTGTATCAATGACTCGTCGACTGCACGAATTCAAGATGGAGAGTGGTGCGACAATGGCGAAGCATCTGGATAGCTTTGACGAGCTGATAGTGGGATTGCAAACCCTCGGGGAACCGCTTGATGATGCTCGACAGCTCGTTATTCTCCTGAGTAGTTTGCCGGAAGAATACGAGCTAATCTCGTCAATTGTGGAAAACGTTAAAGACATCACTTTGCTGGAAGTAAAGGAGAAACTTCTTAAGGAATACGAGCGACGTGAAAAGAAGGAGGCCACGGAGCGTGCGTTGAAGGCTACCGCGTACGGTGGCAGAATCAAGAACGGAAAAGTTGGAAAAGTCAGCAAATACAACGGTCGCAAGGGCAACGATGCGAAGAAAAGGAACGGTGGCTTCAGGGGAAAGTGTTTTAACTGTGGTCAAATTGGACACATGAAGCAAGACTGTCCAAGAAAGAACAAGAGCGATGACGATGAAAACGCAGTTTTTGTCGTTGATGAAGATCCGTCAGCCGGGTGGTTGATTGACAGTGGCGCAACATCGCACATGACGCCTTATCGCAATGACTTATTTGTATATACAGAAGTAACGCGGGCGATGGTCGTAACCATTGCGGATGACAAGAAACTCCGAGTGGCTGGTACCGGAACGGTTCATTTGTTGGGTATCAACGGAAAGCGAATTCGGATGTTGGAGGTGCTCCACATTCCTGACTTAGACAGAAGGCTTTTATCGGTTGGAAAATTAGTCGAACGCGATAAGCATGTGGAATTCAAACAAAAGTCTTGCATAATTTCGGCAAACTCAAAGGCGATTGCGGCCGGAAAGAAAATCGACAAAGCGTATATCCTGGACTGCGAGCAAGAAGAGGCTCGCTTTGTGGAATATGCTGGGGTTAATAGCGAGTGGGAGCTTTGGCATGCTCGCTTGGGACACCCTGGAGATAATGGTTTGATCAAGACACTGCGTGCCACGAACAGCATACCGGCTGTCAAGAAAAGCACTGAAAAACTGTGCGGTGGATGTTTGAAGGGCAAGCAAACAGTTGATTCGTTCCCGTCACGGTCGAGTACGAAGACATCACGTGTGCTGGAGCTCGTACACACGGATGTTTTGGGACCAATGAATACGCTCTCAAAGGGTGGTGCAAGATATGTGCTGACGTTCGTAGATGATTTTTCTCGTTATGTGGTAGCATACTTCATGAAGAACAAGAGTGAGGTAGCCGCAAAGTTGAACGAGTTCAAGGCATTCTACGAAAACCAATGGGGTGAACGTTTGAAATGCATACGATCGGACAACGGAAAAGAGTTCGTGAACAAAAAGGTGAACGATATCTGTGCAAGAAGTGGTATCATGCATCAGCGTACCGTGCCGTACAGCCCTCAACAGAACGGAGTGGCAGAGCGAATGAATCGCACAATAATGGAAAAGGCACGAAGCATACTGCACTACAAGAGAATTCCTACTGAATGGTGGGCAGAAGCAGTTTGTACAGCTGTGTATCTCATCAACCGCTCTTCTAATACGTCAAATTTGGACGTCACGTCATACGAAGTAGGGTTTAAGCGAAAGCCGGAGATCGGACACTTACGTGTCTTTGGATCACATGGCTACGCTCATGTTGATGACGCCAAGCGATCAAAACTTGATCCTAAGAGTTTCAGGTGTTTGTTTCTTGGGTATGCAGAGAGCGCAAAAGGGTATCGTGTGTATGACTTGGAGAGCAACAAGGTCAAGGTGATACGCTCGGTTAAGCTTGACGAGCGTGAAGTGGACGGAATATACTCCACAGCTTCACCACAGCAAGTGACGATTACGCATGTAACGAAGGAATCTGGGGATGCAATTGAGATTAACAATCCTAATCAGCCTACACCGGAAGGGCCCATAGAAGGCGTTGAATCTGATGCCCCGGACGTAGAGATGAATGATGCCGAACCAGGGCGAGAAGTTAACATACCTCATCTTCCTTCGTCTTTCAGTCCATCAAGGACTGGCTTGGAGCTAGAACCATACAGCTCGCCTAAATTCAATGAAGACACAATAGTGTTTCAACCTAGACCAGATCGAATGAGACGACCGCGCGAGCCCATACTTTTTCTAGAGAATGGTTTGGGCAATGACGAAGAACAAAAAATGGAAGAAAGTGACGATCGGCCAACTTCAAAGCGTGCAAGGATTGACGAGGAAGGACTTATATCCGAAGCAGTACTGGCTTACGCTGCTAATGTTGGCGAGGCGGACGATGCCCCAACAACATATCAGCAAGCAATGAACAGCGATGATGCTCAAGAGTGGGTGAAGGCGATGAGCGCGGAACTCAAGGCTCACGAAGAGAATGGTTCATGGACGTTAGTACCAAAGAGAATGAATGTTCGTCCAATTGGATGCCGATGGGTGTTTGCGAAAAAGCGCAATGAGCACGGACAGGTGACACGCTACAAGGCCCGGCTTGTCGCAAAAGGATTTAAGCAGAAGTTTGGTATTGACTTCTTTGAGACGTACTCGCCAGTGGCAAACATGAACTCCATAAGGGTTGTGCTGTCAGTCATTGTTGCAAAGGGATACGTGACCGAGCAGCTAGATGCGGATACAGCGTTCCTAAATAGTGACCTTAAGGAACAGGTGTACATGGAGGTACCGACCGGAATATCCAACTCTGAAAATTTAATGTGCAAGCTAGACAAGGCTATATACGGACTCAAACAGGCTGCGAGTGCATGGAACAAAACGATTCATGCTGTTTTCTTGCAAATAGGGTTTCGTAGCAGCGGAGCAGATCAATGTATCTACGTCAAATGTAAAAACGGCAGCTACGTTTACGTGTGCCTATATGTTGACGATATGATTATCGCTGCCAAGACAAGCAAGGAGATTCAGGAGGTGAAAGCGGCTTTGAAAGATTCTTTTAAGATGAAGGATTTGGGAAAGGTCAAATTTATTCTTGGAATGGAGATCGACCACGACCAAAATTGCAGCACGCTCATGATTGGGCAGTCCCGGTATATTGACGACGTGGTGCAAAGGTTCAACCAAGAAAATGCCAAGCCAGTGACCAACCCATGTGAATCGGGGTTAAAATTGTCGAAAATGCAATCGCCAACTACAGAGGGCGAAAGAATCGCTATGAGATCGAAGCCCTACAGATCTCTGATTGGATGTTTGTTATACATCACAACGTGTACGCGTCCTGATGTGGCATATGTGGTCACCCAATTATCCCGATTTTTGGAGAATCCAGGTCAGCAACACTGGAAGGCTGCGATTCGCGTACTCCGCTATCTCAAGACGACAAGAAACTACGGAATTATCTACGACGGTAGCACCAGCGAAGTGCATGTTACAGCATACACGGACGCGGACTGGGGCAGCAACATCGATGACCGACGCTCGGTATCGGGAACAATGGTAATGATTGGTGGTGCACCAGTAATTTTCAAGTCCAAATATCAGCGTACGGTGGCGCTGAGTTCTGCTGAGGCGGAATACATGGCTCTCAGCCTATGTACTCAAGAAGTTTTGTGGGTTCGCACGATGCTCAATGATCTGGGTCTCCAACAAGTGGGAGCTACGGAGATTTGGGAAGATAATCAAGGTGCAATCGGGCTGGCCAATAATGCAGGATATAACGGTAGAACCAAGCACATTGACATTCGTTATCACTTCATCCGAGAGAATGTGGCACGAGAAACCATCATTGTCAAGTACGTGTCAACGATGGACCAGTTGGCGGACATGCTAACCAAGGCTCTGGGAACCAAGAGACTCAAGTACTTGATGCTGGCTAGTGGCATCGGACCCAGGCGCGTATAGCATAAGCGGCGAGTGGGAGTGTTGATATAGCGCCGCATATTAAATACGACCAGCATAGTATACCAGTAGGGTACCGGTTTGATACCGGTTATGACGTCATCCTAATGACGTCATTAGATGACGTCAGAAGCTTCTTAAGTGTTCTTTGAGGTTCCATAAGAATGATTGGCTTAGAAGTAGCAATAGGTTTGCGAACTAAGGACCATTAAAATATATTTACTTTTCATTTTGCCGACTACTACAAAGGTCTCCTCCTCAACACAGACAACTCCCTCAAATTGAGACATCACTACAAGCACATACCCCTTCAAAAACGATTTTTATGTGTAAAACAAAAATAATATGAGGTTTCGAATTTGGAGCGCCCGCATTACTATCCCCCGTTATATACAACTCGCGAGATTGGAAGGCACTAAACTTGTTGAAAAATAGGTGGAGGAATTAACGGGTTTGCGCAGCAACGACGTCGTTGTTATAGTATTTCGTCCCTTTAACGTCCCCACTAAAGCCTACACCCGGAGACTCGAGCCAGACTATGGTTACCTTTCGATTCCACGAGTATCGATTCAGTTTAAGGGACAAGTCATTCTGGACGACAAACGACCCGTTCTCGATATACATCCCCCCCCCCGAAGAGGAGCACCCGAGGCCACCGTTTAGCCACAGGAGTATTTAAAAAGTGGAATCCGGGTTCGGGATCAACGACGCAAATAACCCAGCCAGATCAATTTACATAAATTCAGGATATGTTAATGATTCGAAAATGTCGCAACTATCAGCGTCTAAATTCTAGTTCCCTTGTGTAACTACAGTAGTAGACCTAAATATCCTCTAAGTGTAAAAATATGCTCCGTCGAGTTGATACGTTGCACGGCTTGCAAACAAAGCCTCCGCTTGCATTATGGGCAGCGAAGCATGCGGATGTAAGCCCAGGACCCAACTTTGCCCATAGTGCTAGCGGAAGTTTTGCTTGCAAGCCGTAGCGGGCTTAGGGTTGTTACCAGCGAGTCGTAAGGGTTTTTGGTTTGGGATCGGATGATAATTTGATGCAAACTTCGTCTGGTTTATCCCGAGTTCGTCTGGCTGATCTCTACTCTTCCATGACCAGAAACGTTGCGAAAATTGAGAGCGAAATGGCTACGGTATTGACAGCGCCAGAAAAGTACATGCTGTCTTGTCTCACACAGACGAGACAAGAGCACACAACCTTAACTTTTGCCTGAGGTTTACATGCCGTGTGCGAAGCACGCCGATGTAAACCCAGGACCCAACATACGACAAAACCCTAAAAACAGAGAAGAAAAATTAATAACAGAGAAAGTTCATTAATAGCGTAGAAAGGGTGACCAAAACAGAGAAAACGCACGAAAAACACACTCATCTAAAAATGAGGCATTGTGTTACGAAAAGGTACGAAATGCCTCTATTAGCTTCACCGGAGCGCCTCATTTAACTAGAATATGATAAGTTTAAACTCGCAATAAAATAGAAGCGTGCCCGCATCGCGACACTTTTAGTGATCCAAGAGGTATCTCTACGCAGGCTGTAGATCTTCTTCTCGTATCCGACGTCTGCTTTAACGTGTCAGACAACAATTAAGGTTTAGCACACCCGTACCAAGAAAATGGTACACTTTAACATTGCAGACTGTGTCTACATAGTAATTAGTACGAAGTAGACAATCAATGATCAATCCGTTTGTGACGCACGTTAGCGACTATCTAAATACTGAAATCACGGAGAAAGCACACGACACCCCACACAAGCGGTTGTGAACCAAACAGTTCACGGCGGCTGCCGTCAAGCTTCGAAAAATTTATCATCGGGAAATCAGATAATGGGTTTTAAAGCTAGTAAAAAACGATCTTTGCTTCTACCATATTTTTATTGTTTTATATTTGTTCATACCGCTATTGATCAATCATTATCTTGTCTCCAAAACTGTTGTGTTTGGATCCATCCCGCAAACTTTTTGTATCCCATGGTACAGTGTGCCATTTGCATGGTATGGACCACGTGATGTTTAGTCACTCCCCCTCGTAGGACAATTGTAGGCAATGCAGTGCAATACTTCGACCTAATTAAGATTGATCTTTCGTCAAATTAGTATTACTACACCGACAGCTTGGCGTGGACATTGGTTTGACATTCTCTGTGAGGTCTCGTGGCTCATCTTCTGGTAATATATGAGATTCAGTATGGGCAAATGGCTGCCTCATTTTAGAGTTGCAGGAAGCCCTCAAACAGCCAGTTTGAGGTATGAGGTGAAATATCCTCATTTTAGCACCCTGCTCATTCGTATCAATAACAGAGTAGGGTGTCGATAAACACACAAAGGACGGGGATTAGGTCTGTATAAGCCAATAAGCGACCGGCCGGTGCGGGTCGCACAATAATCGTGGGCCCGGCCCACTTAAGAACCTAACGTGTTGGTAGAATCACACTTCGAAATAACATACACTAAACAAATAGCATGCGTCAAGCTTTGAAGGCAAGTTCTCATTGTTCGGCTCGCGCTTATGCTAGCGCCACGATCAGCGTGCCTGTGTGTTTTTGAGAGGTTGTGCTATAGCATAAACACTAGCAGTCGAAATGACAATACCGAATAATGCATACAAACTTGCATCACTCGTTTATCATTATTTAATTCACTATTAAACCTATCGGTAGTCTGTTTGCTGGACCGGTTTACTCTCATCTAATACATTCTATTTCCACAATCGTCGTGCTTGTGCTCTCTGTGGACGTTGTACTACAGCATAACACTACCACTCGAAATGACATAGAATAATGTACTAAATTGTACATTAATTTTAATAAAATAACGCTATTATGTTTGCTGGGCGTGCTTACTCTCATCTACTAATTATATTGCCGCAATCGGTATCTGCGTGCTTTGTAGAAGTTGTGCTACGGCGTAACACCAACAACAACCGAGATGACAATATCGAATAATGTACAAGCACCACTTGCGCTAATTTATTCAAATTACTGCTACTGCTATTTTATTTGTTGGGCCTGCTTACTTTCATCCACTACATTATAATCCCGCAATCGGCATGACCTCTTGAGCGTGCAATATACAATGGAATATGGGTTATGGATACATGTATTAGCACCAGACCCACCACCCAAACCCATGAAGCCCTTACATGGCTACCCTATTCCCGCTTTGTCCATTTTTGATGAACTTTCTCTATTATTCATTTTTCTTCTCTGTTTTTGGGGCTCTGTCCCCAACATAAACTAAAAACCTAATCAGCCCTCTGGTCTGAATATCAAATGGTGAGCCCTCCTCTATCTTATTAGAAAATTATAATTGAAGTGTATTATATTGCTGAAACGCAAAACCCACGCTATTTTTGCACAAAACGATTCGTGTGGCCTATACGTTTTTCGCAGCGACATTATTAGCGTGGGTGCAGAATTACCGAAGCCCACACTAATTTCGGTTTTCCATGCAAAATTTTGAGTGCGAAATTAGTATGGCCCACACTAATGACACTCTTTGCTGTAGTAAACGACCCAAAGATCGTGGAGCAAGAAAAGTTCTGGGTAAAAGGTATGGCGAATAGGGTCAATGATGCCATGTAACTGAGTAGGTGTGACGAATAGTATACCATTAAGCTGAAGGACGCGAAAGTAGCAGCCCTGTAGACACGATGATAGCAGGCGATACAAATACGGATTATCTGTCGGGGTATGGGGACGGTGATCGACGCAGGAAAACATTTCGGGAGGTAACGAAACAAGAAAGAGGAAGCACTAAGTCGATTTTTCTCAAACAGTTTCCAGTCTTCGCATTCAATCCCAAGATGAGGTGTACAGCAAAACAGGATAGGAGATTGCATTCAAATACGAATTGCTAAAGACATTCATACGTGTAGGTATGTATTTTGTTGTGCTTACCGCGTCACCCTACACCTTAACGCTTTTTTTTCTTCAGTATAACCGACAAGAGAAACGTACAAAACATGCAAAAATTGTGAGCCAGAACGTTGATTGCTACTAAGACGTTATCCTCGACAACTCAATGAGACGAAATACTCACAGCTGTCAGGGATTAAATTAGCAAACACCCTCATAGGCGTTGCCTCCGACTCGATCGCCGACTTTTGCTGCTGCGGTTGCTGCTGTTTTTTATGGTCTCCTTTTGCGCCTCACCGAACGGCGTCTGCTGCCAGAACGCCTCGAGATCCTCGGGCGTGCCGCTCGAGCATATCGCCTCGTATTTACCCTCGTCATCGTGACCCATTCAGTTCCACGTCGTGCGAAGCTTCTATCTGGCACTCGTGCACAGCCTTTAGGCGTCCTGTCGAGTCTCCTTAGTAGCGCCGTGTGCTCGTCACGCGTATTCCTTTGTCGTCCACAATGGACGAGTCACTGAAGGAGTAGGACGAGAAAGCGCGGCGATATTGGTTGTCTGTATCAGCCTTCTGCGCTCGCAACGGAAGAAATCGTCGTCGTCAATGTTGCTGGCATTTTACTGCTCATGTCGAACGGATAGCGTGAGAGAGTCATGAGATCACTCACATGCTTAAGCTTCCTCATGGACTGTTCCAGATGTTGGAATTTCATGGTTGCTTTTGATGCTCGAAAGCAGGATAAAATTTCAGGTTAAGCAAGACTGCGTTGACCACTTTACTCTAAATATCTTATTGACGATGGGTACATGACACAAAATTGCTCCTGTAAGCAGGCCTCTTTAAAGTAGGTAGAGCTACCTATCTACCTAATTTAATGGAAAATAAGTATTTTGGCAAACCCATATTAGGTAGGCATCCAAAATTACATGGGGATCTGGCAATAAGAAAATTAGGTACTCTTGCAGCATACACATTTCAAGATAAACCAACCAAGTAATTGTACTTTTTGCTAAACCATGTTGAACTGGAGGAAGAAGGCGCGCGTTTTCCCCTTATGCCTACCGGTGAACCGTCGAACCCAACTGACTTAATCGCCGATTAGAGACATTATGTCCACTTTCGCCCTGGGTATGTGTAGTTTCGTACGATTCCGCATTGGATAAGTTATACCGAAACCATCGATGTGTCTTTAGCTCGGATCAAGACGTAAATCTAATTCCTTCCCGAAAAATATTCACCATTGGGCCACAAGATTCCTCGCCTATTTGTTTGGCTGAATTTTGGACAAAAGTGCTGCTTAACCACATACTGCATATTGAAGTTGAATCTAAACGTTTCTTTTAGTCGGGGGCAAAATCGACATGGGGGTCTGCTTTGGATTTTTATGTTAAAGTACCCTGTCGGTTTTGTCCTCGACGGAAAGAAACATTTGCGATGTGCTTCTAATTTTGAAGCAAACACGATTTTTTGCTCCTTTCTGTTGCTCTTGTTTTTTTGATGCTTGTGCTTTCTGTACTGGTTTTTAATTGCACATCTGCGGCCCCTTCAGTGACTTCGCTCCTCTATCGTCATCTTACCATGTTGGAACGAAAGAAAAACTTTTCATCTTTTGATCGGCACTCAGTAGAGATTACCATGCAGATATGCATGCTCAAGCTCGTGTTGATGCCTGTGTTGTCAATTACGTTCTCATTACCGGATTCTGATGGAAACGACGTGTTCAATGCAGCGGTACTTTATCCATCGGGAGGATACCCGTGCGTCAGATAGGTCATCGACCAGCACATTTTGTGCTCTAATCGGGTTTAAAGATACGCCCGAGTTTGTGGCAGTGATTCAAAATGACGGTAGATTGTGGTGAAGGATGTGAGTAATATGGGGTGAAGATCAGTGAACTAGATGAAAAAAATACTAGAAATAATAGGGGCGTTTTTCTAATGCTAACTTACAACAACTTTAGCATGCCGACTATGCAAAGTAGACCCACTTACTAAACTGACAGATAAAGCAGCAATCCCACAAGCACATTAACCCACTTGGACTTGACAGCTTTCACCTTGTGTGCGTTTTTTGGGTAAAAAAAGTTCAATTTTTTTGTCAAAATAGCATTTTGAAATATTTGGATTAGGCATTCTGTACCTACTTTTAAAAGGCCTGCCTATACGATATTTTTGCTCTTTTTTTAAAATTGGGTCTGAATTTTGGTTTGGTGGCTCCGCCAGGTTCAAAAACCACTCGGGGATGATTTGGCAGCACGCGGTAGGAAAGATTGCTTATTCTGTTTCGCAATTCTACGATGACCCGAGGTTATGCAGATTTTTACTGTATAAGCACGTGTATATTTCATGCTCTGTTATGTATTCATCTAACTCTTGCATCTTCTGCCGCTCATTCTAGGTGCTCTTATGAAGAAAAATATACTTGTGCAATTTGACCGTGTGTGAAAGCGTAGAAATGATTGGACCACAGGAAAGGATTGGATACACCGCAGCTGGAGTGGCGACTGTTGGTGGTTAACAAAAGCTAAGCAATGTGCGTCATTTCGTGATGATTGCGGCGGGGACAGGTATCGCACCCATGTTGCAGCTGATCCGTGCTATTGTAATGACATCTACCCGAGCCCATAATTTTTAAATTTTAACATGAATTCTATATGAGTTAGAAACGGAAGCGCGAGCTCGTTAGCAATTATGCATTCGGATGCATTGCGCATCCGCCCACGTACTAGGTCATTATAGGTCGGGTGATACGATAAAACACTTGCGGCTATTATGTTCAGCGGAAGGACGCAGTGTTGACTAGCAAAAAACATTAAATCATGGTGAAAAATTATAATACCAACTTCATCTTCGTCTCCAATGAGATCAGCAAGTGGACACATTACAATCGCAGCCAATAGCTATGGCAAATTTGCTCTCCAGCTCGAAAGTCGTCGATAGAACTAGTCCACCACCAGCACTGCGGGCCATTGTGCACACCAATATTTATGTACAACGCTTATAGTGTGTAACACATGAAAATCCCAAATGCCTTAAAACTGCTTCAAATATAGGAGCGTCGCCTTTAAGATATCGACGTCTAAAAGATATACTTTAGAGTATATGAAACGTTATATGATATTTGAGTTACAAAGTTCGCGGTATTACTTAATAACTTAAATATATTCACTTTTACATTAAATCGATCTGCGGCGCTCCTGTCACTGGCGACTATTGAGGCACTTCCTGACTCAACCGATATACGGTTCTGAGTCGATAGAGGGCAGATAAACAGGTGGGCATGTGGTCTCTAATCAGGCCACAAGCACTCGGTACTACATTGCGAGTACCAGCTCCCTCGCTAATTTCCAACAGGTACTGAGCCCAAGGAACACGGGCCTTAACTAGTTTTTTCACACGTCGACAGAAGTGGCATTTTTGCTCTCGCTTTAAGTTTACTCTCTCGTTTTTCGCACTCTTGTTACTATTGTGGATGTTTTGGAACATTTTCTTGTGTAGTGGAGATTTCCGTTCTCGTTTCGATTGATTGATTGAAATGGAGGAAGAGAGTAGTGATAAAGGAAAAGTGGACATGGAGATGGTTATGGAATACCTCAAGCGCATGGATAGACGCTTGGAATGGTGGAAGAGTCGTGTTCGCTGTGTTCGGCGCCCAGTACATCGCCTGTTCCAATAAGGTCGGTATATGCAAATGCGTTTAGAGAAACGCTTAAATGACTTGGGTGCCGAGGATGGCGCCGAACGGGTAAATAATTTGCGTGATGATGGTGCCGCATCACAAACGCAAGCCCCAAGAAACTTCTTTTCAAATCAGCAAGCAGTACCGGGTACGAAAATCCCGAAATTAACGGTACAGAACTTCTCCGGCGCGGAAATATATCCCGGCTTAGGATCGGGGTTCAAGCAATGGGCGTATATGTTTATTGAACCCGTGGAAGTTGCTGAAATTGCATCTGGTTTAGCCCGGAATGAACGCCTAAAAGTCAACCCACCTGGCGAACATTTGGAATGTGTGGCGCTTAGCTACTTCCAGGCAAACATTGGAACTTGGTGGCAGGTGTCACGGACCCTGTATTTTGTTTTGGAGCAGATGCTCAGCGCTTTTAAAGTTTTTATCACCCACTTTCAAGTCGCGCAATTATTTGCGGCTGAAAAGAACCCGAGGGAGGTCCTGGACAGAGCACTTCCTGTACCTAGTAGCCCTCGCGAGACAAAGCGAGTCGAGTGGAAAGTTAATCATCGAAAATATCGTGAAGTTCGCTGCACCGAGGTTGAAACTGGCAATGATGGTCCGTTATAATCCGAATTGGCAGGATTATTTGCAGCACGCACAGGATTTAATTTCCTAAGCGCAGGAACTAGATGATGACGCAAACAAGCTCAAGCGTCAAGCAAGATTTCACGTGAATTCAGTTGGTGAAACGAAAGTGAAGCGTGTTTGCTATGGTTGGGGGAGTGAGGGGCATATACGCCGAGATTGCCCTCAATAAAACACTAGGAAATTGCCGTCGAAAAACGCTCGTAAGGATCGACAAGGCAATGGAGGCTCCGAGCAGCGTTTTGTTTTAGCTACGGACGAAGGCATTTTGAAGGTGCTTGGAAGCAAGATAAAGTATGATATGTAACGATTGGTGGATTATTGACAGCGGCGCTAGTCGCCATTTACTTTCCGATGAAAGTCTGTTAGAAAATGCTCGAGAGTGCAGAATGGATGACGCATTGACACTCCCGGATGGTGGGTCACTCGAGGTCACTAAGGTTGGACGTGGGGTCCGAGCACCCAACAAACATTACCTTGATCGAGGTGTTTTTTGCTCCTAAACTGGCAAAGAACTTAATAACGCTGGGGTGTCTGAGAAAAAAGGGGTGCACGCTACGAGACAGTGGCAATAAGATGAAATTAATGCTGCGAAATAAAGTGTTATTTCCTATCGATGTCTACGGATCTGTTTTAATTGCATATCTGCGTGCATCAGGTCAAAGGGGCACTACGAACCTTTTTCGTACATGGGGATGAGTGCTATAGCTAGTGCAGGTGAAACCGAAGTGCAAGAAGGAAGTTTGTACCACTTCCATGCAAGATTGGGCCATCTCTCTTAGAGCATCTCCACCGGTGAGTCTTAACGTCAGGTCGTAATTCAAGAGTTAAGACCCCGTGGCTGATCGTTAAACCTGTGTGAACGAATTTGTTCCACCAGCAAGGCTTAACGTCAGTTTTATTTAAAATATCTGCCAATCATTTTTAGATTACACCTTTAATTCCAAAAACGGGAATTTGTGTGTGTCAAGAAAAAGAAAACGCCGCGGTAATTCGGCAAAAGCTTCGTCGGGTATCAATGCGGCCCTTGACACTGCCGACGAGCCACTATTTACTCAGGACGTGATCAAATCGGGTGAAGGTTTAGCAGTCGAAATCATTGTTTATACGTTTATTCCGAAGGTAATACAAAAAGTTAGGGATGTTAAATGCT
This sequence comes from Sclerospora graminicola, assembly GCA_001887855.2. Lineage (NCBI taxonomy): Eukaryota > Oomycota > Peronosporomycetes > Peronosporales > Peronosporaceae > Sclerospora > Sclerospora graminicola. Next base: position 20,946 of record MIQA02018208.1, on the reverse strand, counting down.
TTGCGATCGAATATGATGACACTTTTGTCATATATAGACTGTTGATGCAAAAGATTTCCTCCAGGGTTACAATATCGACTTGTCGGTGCTCTCACAGCTTGGGGATCCTTCCGCCAAGCGTACGTATCGCATCAAAAGTGGACTCAACATTGGGTTAGTTATCACTAGTGCACTGCAGAACGAGATCACGATAAGGAAGAAATACTGTCAAAGAACTGACGGTTCTGCGTCAGCTTCATGGAAGACGTTTCTTTCCTGTGTTCTTGGAAACGTTTCACGAAACGTCGTCCGTTCAGAGAACAATTGTTTTCAAACAATGAATTCCACGAATTCGAGAAGTTGTAGTGAAAGCGAATCTTGGTCATCTCCAGGAGACGTCGACCAAGTAGTGCCTGACGCTTCTTCACGTCGACAAATTCTACTTTCTCCACAGAAGGTTTGCAAACGCAGGTCGCAATCTAAACAGGAGGAGAATGACATGAGGATATCTTACTCTCACTCTCGACGACACGAACGCATTGATAAGAAGAAACCATGTTTTCAAAGTCGCCGGCGCTTTGTTCGAGCAAATTATACAAACAAGTCAAGATTAGGTTCGCGTAGAGCAAAAGCAAGCGATCGAACAGATAGATCGAACAGCATGTCGGATAGTGTAAGCGATGGAAGGTTTGCTTCCAGTAATCCAAGCGAGTGAAGGTAGTGCTGGCAGCGATACTTCGTTCGAAGCTAAAGTCGAGACTATACCAGTAAGTTGGGAGGTTCCACGTAATCCCCTTGAGCAAAATGGGCGTAGCGTATCGTCAGCCAAGACCTTGCAACCAGGAGCATCATCCACAGAAGCACAAGATAAATCTGGTTCAATGCATCCGTCCTCTTTTTACAAAAAGAAGAACCAAATGAGGACGAGACGAAAACGCCGCCAGCGACCGAGAGCGACACCACGGGCGAAATCGACGACAAGAAGTAGTAGCTGCTGCTACTGCATAGCATGAATTATACAGACCGTTTTGAAATAAACGACTAAATCGACAATGTCGTGTTATTATCGGGGACTTGCGCTCCTGTCCGCAAGCCAATGTATGTTCACGGAGCGGCCTTAAACCCTTTCCTTTTCCCATGATGTTCAAGTTTTTTTATGTGTGACCAATTGTTGCAAGAATTGTTTTATCCAATGAACCCACTTGGTTGATTAAAACCACGATTTTAAAATAAGTCCTATAGCACAAAATTTAAAACCTCGTGCGGTAACGACCAGAAATAAGACTTGCCGGTGGCTGTTAAATCTGGTCTAACGGGAGGTTTATAGGTTAAAACCTTGATAAAGACTTACCGGTGGCGATGCCCTTATGACGCAATCGAGTGACTGGCAAAAGACCCGAGATCGGGCATAAACATCACCGATTATTCACGTTTGAATTGCTTGACCTGTGCCGAAAGAAAAGCACAGGTCGAAACAACCGAAAAAGGATTCCGGGAGAAATGCGCCTATTGATCGCATAGGTGGGGTAATCTGCGGCGATTTAAAAGGACCGATTACCCCACGCGACAGGCGGGGCAACAGATTCTTGGTCGTCTTTGTGGACCACTATAGCAACTATGTACGCGTTTTTGCGGCACGTACTAAGCACCGTGCTGCAAAGACGTTCGAACATTTTTTGTGTTGGTTTGAAAAAGAATTTAGATGTCGCATTCATGTACTACGCACAGACGGCGGTGGTGAGTTCCGTAATGTGGATCTGTTCTGCAAACAGTCCGGTGTGCGCAGGCAAGTAACGAGGGCTAGGAGCCCCGCTACTAACGGGAAGGCAGAGCGCATGAATTGAACCATTTTTAACATGATTCGGAGCACGATATTTGGCTCTGTAGTACCTCTTACGTACTTGACCGAAGCGGTTGAGTTTGCGACATACATACTCAACCGCAGCCCGACTAGGGCGAATCCAGGTAAAATTTCGCCTATACAGATGCTGACAAAACGACCAACGACTGTGAATGATACCGTAAGGTTTGGGTCGCCCTGCACGGTTTTCAGGGACCCAAAGACCAAATCACTAGCGAAACAAGCTGAAAGAGTCATATTTCTTGGGGAAAATGACGAGGTAAAAGGGTATAAGTTGCTTCTACTAAAGGATCGAGAGGTCGCCACAATCAGAAAGGTCTCCCAGATTGAAAAGCTCGACGAAGAATCAAACAAACAAATTTCGAGGATGCTAGGTGCACCAGAGGAGCAAAACGAAGGTGACCGGATAATTGAGGATACATCCGACTAACGCCTCGAGGAACGTCGTAAGTGATGGAAAGAAGGAGAGATGATGAAGTTGTCACAGGGGACAACAGTCCAAAAAAATCCAAGAAAAAGGTTAAAATGACTCATAACGCGGCGGTCTTAGCTAGTAAGAAGTCGGCGGAAAGCAATCCAGCAAGAAAAATGATTTTCAAGAAGCAGCCAGAAACCAGGGTGTCATTATACGTGAAAGCCGTGAGGTTCGCAAGAACTAGAACGCAAAGGACAAAGGAAAATAGAGAAAATTTGCTGTGCGCTATAGCTGTTTTAAATGTTGGATTACCCAGTGATAATCCCCAAGCAATTTTGCCGGACCCGACAAACTATTACGAGGCCCATAAGGACCAAAATTCAGATAAATGGGCGGAAGCGAAAGCCAGCTCTGGAGGAGCTCGGAACGTAAAAGATCGTAAAGAAAAAGGTTGAAAAGAAACATTTGCCCACAAAGTGGGTTTAAGAAACAAAACTCAAGACAGATGGAAGTGTTGAGCGATACAAGCCGAGGCTTGTTGCGCGTGGCGACAAGCAAACGTTTGGTGAAGATTTTTTTCCAACTTTTTCGACTGTTATCGAAATTAATAACCTAATGGTTAATTTAATGTTGCCTATATCTGGAAAGTGCCTGCCCGGCACGGTAATGTGCCGAGTGCCTACCCAAAGGCACTGACCGAAGCAAATTTCGAGATACACTTGCAAGATCCGCAAGGAATGCGAAAAATTGGAGGAATTTGGAGTTGACGACAAGAAGAAGCTAGTTTTAAAACTAGAAAGGAATTTTTATGGCCTGAAACTGGCAGGTCGTCTTTGGTATGAATTGTTACGGGGGACCCTTGTGAAAATGCAGTTTGTACAGTGTCTAACCGACACTTGCGTCTTTGTAAGCACAAAAGAGTGTGGAATTGTGTGGTATATGTCGATGAGTTACTGGTTACGGCAACGAGACAAAGTTTAGTGGACGAGTTTTTCGAGCAAATGAAGGTCCTGGAATAAAAAGACAATGAAAACGTTACGAAGTTCATGGGAATGCGGATCGAAGGAGATCCCGTGGATGGATATCAAATTGACGTGGAGCTTACGATTGAAGAGATGCTCGATAAGCATGGCATAAAGGAAGCCAATTCGGTCAAAATGCCAGTTCTGGACGAAGATTTCCCAGATCACATACAGTCTCGTTTACATGCAATTGGTTATGGAAAGACCCCACCGATAAAAGAATTTCAATCTCTCGTTGGCGGTTTACTCTGGATTTCACGGTGCACCCGCCGGGATATTGCCTTTGCGGTTCATAAGGCCGCTATAGACGGAGCTGACCCATAAATCGAGTCGCCACCGTTTGCGACACTAGTCAGAGGATGTTCGATCAGCTGTGATCGGTGTGAAGTATCGACCGGCGGAGATGGGGCCACGGGTTTCACTCCGACCAACGACGCTAAGTGATCGTATAGCGTTACCATAATTATTATTGATATCACAGTTCCGAAGAATATCCAGTTAACCATAGTTTCGCCCTCTCAGTTTCACAGTCATCATTACTATCGGCTGCTGGTGTCATTGTCTGTAGTCTTATCCGATCAGGCTGTCATCCATGTCTCCATCCACGTTTTTGTCCCTTTTTCTTTAGCTTGAATTTTATGCATGCGTTCTCTTTTGAGTAGACATTCTACCCTCCATTGGGCGGACGTTTGCCATAAGTGGGGGCTATTCTGATAAATATTCCAAACAAGGAACAAATTTTCCAAACGTGGGGGCTAATTACTGGATGTGGGGGCTCGTCTGTATTTGGGAGACGAGCCCCCACATCTGTCACTCTTCTTTTCTTTCTTATAAGATATTCGCACCTCCTGTGCCATAAATAAGGTACAACGTATGCCTGAGTCAACTTCGACTGACAGCTCGTCTAGTGACAACAAGAGCAGATCTACCGTACCAAAGCACCAACTTCCACGAATCCTGGATGGAACATGATACGCGCGACGCCGTTCGATTAGACATGTCAAGAATCGCGACTATATTTACGTCGAGGTGACCGGCTTAAAGATCCTTTCAAACAATCTTAGCTAGGTTACCGGCTTTGCATTCCGTCGATTATCATCAACTCATCCCTTGGATGGGCGTGCTCGCGCAAAGTTGTTGGTATGCTGTTTCTTCTTTTAAGAGAATGAGTCGCCGGTCTCAGTCTGGGATTGATGAATTTCAACTCTTATGGTGTTCGTCGATTAACTATACCTCGTGTAATTAAAAGCCTGAGACCAAGACAAAATTTTCGCTGTAGGGCAACTGCACTCTCTTTCTGTGGCACCAACCACACGACGAATCAGCTATAAAGATGTTACGAACTATTCACATGGCGTTCACATTTATCATAAGAATCTTGGCTATATGTATCTCAAAGTTGTCGCCTGCTACACACGGCGACTTTAACAGAGTGTACATGTATACCGGTTTTTTCAAAGTTGATGATGAAGTGACTTTGCTGCTGACGGTTGAATACTCTTTAACTTTTGTTACTACTGGTGTCTGCTTCAGCCAACAGCACGGCTCTTTGGCATGCTGTCATAGAAAATTGAAGCCAATCTCATCAAGCGAAATTGGACCCCACGCAGTGCATAAAGAATAAAGTAGCGCAAATTATAGTACTTTAAATTCGCCGCCACTGCTTATGACGAAGCCACCTTTCCAGCAACAATCCACTGGCAGGTTTTCAAAGAATACGTCTGGAGAGACAGGCGATACGAGTTAGAAGTCCTGATGCGGTACACGTGACGTTAGTAGGAGTTAACATATCATGGATATGGACACCCGACTAAATTAGGACGGGTCCGGGTCCTGTTTTTGCAAGGGGTCCTGGTTTACACTCATTTGGGTCCTGGTTCTGACATTTACCCTAAAATATTATACATCTTATGCTAACATCTACTGAGGTCTACATTCTGCTTCGACGACTTACTAAGGTGGATTATCTCGCCGGTATTCATTATGGGACCCACCCCCTTTTTGCTACGTGCACACCCCCGTACCATAAAGTAGGTACAACGTACCGTAAAGAATGAAATCATCAGCTTCGCAGAGCTATATTTGGCGGGGCTTCCTAGAACTCGATCCCGCTAATATCAATGCTTTTGAAGGCGATTTGCTGAATGAGAAGAGATCGCAAGAAAAATTGATACAGGTCAAAAAAACTAAGCTGATGCATAATCATTATATTTTGAAACACTTTTTCAACTTGTACAAATCTTTGATAACTCTTGCAAAAAATTGTACCAATATAGACTTAGGCAGCCTCTAGAGCTGCGACTAGCCTGCGCATTACTACTTGCGTGCTGGTCGAAAACTGATTCGGCGTTACAGAAGTTATTATTCCTTAGGAGCCTATCATCAACCCTTTTTAAAAAGGTCCGTATTCGGAACACAAACACATTGTTTTTGTTACAATTAAGATATTCAGATCGCCAGGACGCAATTTTTTAAACTATAGGTAGCAACACGACAAGTTCGTCTGACTTAAAAGTTTAATTCTCAATACGGAAAAGCCCAGATTGTGGCGTTCTGGAAAAGTGAAGTTGCTGGATGTGATACCGTCCCAAATGGGTCACTCACCTCGTCTTTGGCTTTGCATTAGTTGCTGAACGAGTTATTGTACCAACTTTTCAGTCCTTGATGACAACATGATTCAATTTGTGGAAAGACTCCATAAGCGATGCATTTTGGTCTTGGCTAGTGTTGGTGGCTCAACGAAAACTTTTCCAAGATTACAAATGCTACATTGTTTAGAGAATCAGCAGCTACTTTGGTTACTAAATTCGGATTTGATGGTTTCGATCTAGATGACGAAACTGTTGGGGTACAATTCAGCGCTGATCGAACCATTGGATTGTTAAAAGCTACACGAGAAGCGTTGGACGAAGCAGGTCACGCGTCTGCTTTGCTGACCTATGATGCTTATTTCAATGAAGGATACCCTTCAGAATGCGCAGCGCAATAAGCAGCAGGATACTCGAGGTGCTTTCAAGTTCTGAAATACGTGGATTCGGTCAACATCATGGCGTACAATGTGAATCAGGACAACGATACGGCTGCGGCGATTTATGCTACAACTGTGAATACATCTTTTGCTGCGTGGTGTATTCAGCTTGGTGGAGACTCGTCGTTGGCCACGATTGGCGTGTGTGTAGATGGCGGATGTGCTTATGGCCCAGGACCGAGCGCTACAGTGCTTGCAGAATGATATCATTTCGCTCGCCAGTATGGATGTGGAGGGGTGATGATTTACGCAGCATCAGCAGAAGCAAATAATGATTTTCCTGTCACTAGGAGCATTATCTACAGAACGTAAGAACATTTTCTTTGCAAAATCGGATTCGGCTGTCCATTTGCTCATCATATCGAAAGGATAGCACCAGATCAAAAGTGATCTCGTGAATGGACGTCTCAACGAGACTTTAGTTTCTTGTTAGAAGCATGTATTTCTTTGAATTGAAAATCTATCATCGGCATTTCTCAAAATTCCTCCCTGACCTGTTTTAAATTATTTTCTTCATTCTTTACGGTTCGCTGTACCTAATTTATGGTACAGGGGTATGCACGTATCAAAAAGGGGGTGGCTCCCTTCATTATTTGTGTTATAAGGACAAAGTTCACCTCTGAAAACTGGAGGCATCTAATTGGTTAGATGATCCTCACCATCTCGGTTGGCTGTCCTCGAAGAGGTCGGCTGAGTCAACAGATCCTCGGTTATAAAATTATACAGGAATTTTCACACAAAACTCACAGACATGGATGACACTGTTTTTGCTCACCCATATCACATTTTTTATGAAAGGTCGGTGTGTCTTCTTTAACTTGGTTGGCCCTTCGGTTAGGAGCCTCAAACCGAGGTGACTCAAACAGAGGTGAACTTTTCCCTAAGGTAAACTGTTATGAGGCGGATCCTCACTACCAGCCGCATCTGCTACGTACGACTGTTAGTGTTTTCATTTTCTTTATAAAGCTCACGAACTTGTATACACCATTGATTATAAGTAAGAACTAAAGAATGACCCGCTCCGGCTCGATAGTTTTCCGATGGAGCGACTTATGAAGGCTATGCGTCGATTAGTGTGTGACTCGGACACACCTACGTGTGCAGGAGCGCTTAGAGCCCTGCGCTACACCATCAGTAGCAGTAGCAGCGTTAAACACTTTGCGGATCCCAATTTACGAGTATTTGTAGTGCGTTCACTGGAGCAGGAGCGAAAAAACTTGGCGGAAAGAGTGCAAGTTTAAAAGTGGTGCGTAGGGTGATGGAAATCGATGCCGCGCAGATGCCAACCATTGCAGGACACAAGGACGACAATATGCGGCGAGTGTCTTTAGAGACGATGCGAGAGTTAGCTCTACTAATTGTAGAGGTCGCGGCACAAGCAAATGACACCAAAATATTGGTCGATGCCATTCTTGAGCCACCATTTCAAGATCTGGCCGATTTTCTTCTTATGACGCTATTGTTGATACTGAATGAGCCGTCAACACGCAAGTTTGTGGAGCCGTTTGTCAATTCACAGGTTTTATTGGCGCCTTTTACAGATACGGATCTAACTGCAGGAAATGAGCGAAGACAGCGATGTATGGCAAGTCGTAATGTCATCGTTACGATGATGCGCTCGTGGGCAGGAATGGTGGTGTTGGTGAGCACTCCACAAGGCCTGCAGTCATTGATTCAGCGACTGGTACGGCCAGTGGGTGAGGACGTTCAGAAAGCAGTGTTGTCCACTATTTGCGAGATTTTTTTACAAGAAAACAAGCTTTGACAAGTCGGCAACAGACACTGCAGCTAACACGTCATCGCTACCTATATCTCTATCGAGTGTAGAGCAAATGCCACTTGCAGGGAACCACAATTTCCTGGACAACTACACGGTCATTATCCTGCTCGCTATGATTCATTGTGTAATCCTGGAGGCATTAGTAACTCAAGGGACGGGCCAGTCTCGAGCACTGGCCGAGCCAGCAATGGATTTGCTCGCGGTGGCAGTGGTAATGGTGTACAGCTAGCGTCTGAGCTCTTGCGCGATACAAATCGACCGTCGAATCTACTCACATCGCTGGTGTGGTCCGTCTTCCGTCTTCAGGTGGCGGAAGTGGTATTGCGGAGCTAGTAGTGGCTCTACCAACTACGCTGTGGCGAATACATCGACACAGCGTGGCACGAAATATGCCATGGCACAATTACAAGATAGTTTGACATCAAGCGAATTGATGGTTCTGGAGCTAAAGCAATGACAGGATGCACAGATGGACGACAGTACGTTTAAGGATATGCTACACAACCGTTTTTGCGTTCTGACAGACAAAAACTAAAATAATTGGAACTGGGATATTATCTCTGAAATGCTCGAAGGCCCCTAAACATGGTTGGATCTAATAAGGGATCTTTTTGCCGCCATTAATGACAAAGCTCGTGGTCCAGCCTCTCGCCTCTCTGGGGCAGCGAAGCGATTCCCTGCTCTAAAAGTTCCTGCGGCGGAGCGATTACTTGATTACTTTGAAATAGTAGTGATCGAAGGTGGCAAGGACTGGAAAGTGTGGCGGCAACAAGTGGTAGGAGCAGCTATTCAAGCACAACGCTCGTCGCAATCTTTAGAAGGAATTCGATGGAAAATTATCGGGCAAGAAAAAGTAAAAAAAAGCGGATTTGCTACCAGCACCATTAAAGGGCTGGGCGACTAAAGTTGCAGGGCGTACAGCAGAGGAGTCTGAAGATAAGATGGCGAAGAAGACATTTTTATTCAAGACTGCAGTTTTTACACCGGATGAAATTTCTCGTTTACGTGGAGTATGTGAGAAGGATTATGGGAAATTTGCGCCAATGATGGTCCGTGCAGGGACAGAAGATGAGTGGCGCATTTTACAAGGGTTTGTAGAAGAAACTATTATTGCGAAACAATTGCCGCAGTTTGTGAAACGAATTATGAAGATAGATGAGCAGGTGCGTTTGGTGCACACGATACGAGCACAAGTCGAAGGCTGTCTCGTTATGGACTTACGGGGAGAAAGCCCGATTAAGGAAGCATTTTTGAGTACTAAATGCATCCAGGAGAGCATAGCCACGGCGGCTGCTACACGTGGATCAGGGATTGTGATGCTATGGAGGATGGTTGCCCAAGTCAAGAACATTAGCTATGGTGGTGGAAATCATGCCTTGTATTTCCATTTCTTTACGAGGGATATGGCATCAAAGTTCGTCGGAGTGAAGGTACCTTTTCACAGGTACGACCACTCCCTAAGGAACCTCAATCAGGAGACAACAACTACCAGTGGATCAGCCTGGGATACACAAGTAGATAGTAATGGCGAAAGCTATGAGCACAAGGGCTTTTATTCGTGCGTACTGAAGAACATTACGCGGTCGTTGGATCTTCTAAAATTATCGGGGTATTTACGATTTTAGAGGTGGATTTTCAATTGGATGACTTGGATAAAAATGGAGCTTTTCATGATACGTCGACCTTATGGGAGCTTATTGTTGAGTCAGATGCCTGCCCCACGGCCTTGAAAGGTATTAATAGGATCTACTGGGATCAAACTATGCTGATCGTCGAGCATCCGGCGATGCGTGGGAGGAGACAGTGTTTGAGGTAGGTCACCCGATGAGAAAGTGTACAGCCTCTCTAGAGGAACTGCTTAAGGCAAACTGTTTACAAGTCAAGTTAGAAGACTTCAAGAAGTATACACCTCCAGCTAGAACCTTCCGGAGTATGGAAGGGTTGCGAACCCAAGTGGAGGCGGTTCGGATTCAACAAGAAGACGAGCATAGTATGGCGGCTCTGAGGGATGAGGAAGGTGAAGTGGTCGGATCAGGTGATGAAACGTCACCAAAGGAAATGTTTCAACAAGAGAATGTGACACACTCGGCGGAGAAAGATAGGCCCAGTGTTAATCCAACCTCAAGTTAGTCTAGCCAGCCTAGCCACGAGTCTTCAGCCTGGGTAACAGTGCAGAAGAAGAAAAAAGGCGAGATTTACGGTCTCAAACGAAGGGGGTGGTGTCAAAAATGCAGTCTGGGGAATCAACATACACTTCAAGCCTCAGAATGAATCTGGAGAAGTCACGAAAGGACGAGAACACTCAGGACCGAGCAGGAACGACTAGTGATGAAAAAGCAACAGACAAGGCGCAAACGAAGCCCGGCGAAGCAACAAGGCTGGCTACTGGAACAACGAATGATCAATCGGATCAATCTGAGTCTGCCAGAAAAGTTAAGAAATCTCTACATAACAAAAAAGTGGAAATTGTTCAGATAAAGACCAGCGCACTTTTAATGCTGGAATGGAAGGTCAAGACTTATATGACCAATGTATTGGAGCGAGTGGAACGGGAGGAAGGTCCCTTGACGCTAGCTAAACCCAGGGAGATTGTAGATGTGGGAGTGTCGGAGCTGTCAACGATCCAAGACGTAGTCCATCTTTTAAACCTCAGATCGATTCCAACACCGGCGCCTGGCAATTGTCAGATCTATGCTGTGTGTCAGGGCCTGACTTGCTCTGATAGATTACGAGAAAATGTTACCTTACTTGAGGAAATGACGAAGCAGTTGAAGGAGGGCTGTCTTGCCCGTGCTCTCATGGACTTTGATGTGAAGTTCCCACCGGGGGTTCGGAAATCAACCCTAATCGAATTGGGTAGAGGTTCGCACAAGACCTCTCCGAAAGATTCTAAGCGTTTATTCCAGGAGTATTTGTTGGAATTTGCGTAGAGCAGTTTGTGTGCGGATAAAAATATTGCAGAGGATACGTGGGGAAGCAATGATATATTGATGACATTAAGTACGGTGTTACAACGCGATATTTACGTTATCAGTAACCCGCCAGGATTTAACGTGCCAGGTGTACAATTCTACACAACTGAAACAAGGACCATAAGGGGAAAGAGTTATCAGATGAGTGGCGAATACGCTATGAAAATACAAGATTTCTATCAAAAGATGCGAGCCATTTTATTACCAGAGGATTCAGAGTCGCGTGCAAAAAGACCGTTACTACTGAGGTATGGAGGGCAGTATTATTCGTCGATTTTAATTGGAGAAAGAGAACTACCGATAGCGGACATTCACATGGATGGTAGCAGTGATGATGAAGATTTTGAAGATGACAGGGTACCAGAGGACTGTCAAATATCCGATTGCTCCTTGGAAAGAAACAATTCCACGGAATTGGCACTAGGTAGTGATGATTCAGTTTCAAACTTTGGCAGTGAATCGCCCTGGGACCCAGATACTGGGAGGGCAATTTTGATGATCTGTTAAGTCGTCTCGAAGGGCCTACGATTCATCACGGCTTAAAATGTAAAATTACGGAAATAACCATGACGAAAGATCCGCGTATGTGCGAGCTGCTGCATTTCTTAGCGGACACAGTCAGTAAATTATCGTTACCAGACCAAGAAGAGATGTTACAAGCCAATATGTCGGATCTCGATATTCGACGGGGATTTTTGCAAAAATATCAATAATCAGCAACGATCCTCAGTCAATGGTATGAAAAGGTCTGGATAGAAAACCAACCTGAACCGGAAAGTATGTTAATTTCGGATGGACCACCGTCCGGCTCGGAGTACAAGGAGTCCGATATGTCACCTAGTTCACAGGACACCGAAGCCTCCGGACCAGACAAAATCAAGACCCCTAAAAGGGTTTGTAGGCGAGACGGAGATGGGAACAGTTCGCAGCCGATGGAAATTGTCCCCATCGCCAGAGAATTAATCGATGATTTCGAACGATGTGATGGAGACAGTGGAATACAGAGTTTATCATTGGATGAGTTTAAAATCGCCTGGCATGAACTATTACCACACTGGGAAGAACAAACGGGCATTCCGTTCCCCTTGGTTAGTTCAACAAAAACGCTATGGGTGAAGGCAGCCCATCACGAATCGAACCGTCTTCTACATCTGATTAAAGACGTCCCAGGTTCCTACTATATATTGGATAGTGTGCATCCAAGTGTCTTAGTGGAGCTAACCAAGCATTGGCGGGAGCAGTGCTGGTTGGAGGTGATCGAGGCTGGCAAAAGGGAGGGGCTGGCAGATATTTCGGGACAGTGGTTTTGGAATGGGAGCATAGATTTATGGTCATGATTGGATCGGCACAGCGAACGGCCATCATAAATAGCACGCAAGAATGGTCTAGACTCCGGAAAGTGCAGTATGGTGGAAATGCAATTCTAAAATTGTTGGCTCCTAGACAGGTGATTCAGTTGGCAGGAATGCTTCTTAGTGCCCACATTTTTGCAGAACAGATCGCGGCTCTCGTGGGGGATAATTAACACCCAAATGATACCATCATATGTCTCCTACAACGTCATTTGAAGGTATTGGGGATGCGTCCAGATTATGCGGGAAAAAATCAGGAGATTGAAAAAGGGCATGGAAAGGTCTATTCGAGTTTTGTCAAGCGAAGACAGTACTGCAATTAACAAATGGTCCGGAGCCCTCTTATACTAACACGGATCATGAAGGTCCGAGTCAGCACTAAGGACACCGCCATGGATGCAGTAAAACATAACTCCTACTTCACCATGGACAACTTAGAAGTTTATGCGAAACTACGAATGTTGAAGGACATGGAGTATTCGCCAAACGCAGACAGAAATCCAGATCAGAATCGTCATCTCACCTACACCTGTATAAGTCAAAATGTGAGGGGGTTTGCACAAAAGGACGTATCGGCATCGATGTCGGCTTGGCGACGAGGATATCCTAATCACTCAGCACAGATAATTTTACTCCAAGAAACCCATATTTATTCACCTGAGGACTCAGAGGCGCTGGCAATGAAATGGACACTTTTATGGGGAAAAATAGATCAATTTCGGACCATGTCTCATTGGAGTGTGCACCGCAATAAACAGGGTGGAGTCGCGATCTTACTCAGTCCGGATATTGCGGGTCACATTATACCCTGGAAGAAAGAACATTGGTCGCATCGGCTGTTAGTGCTCAAGTGGAATGACAGCATTATTATGAACGTTTACGGGCCATCTAGTGACGTCAAACGGCGTGAATTATTTTTTAATACCCTTCGGCAACTTTTCGTGCGAAGACCGCGTCACTGTCTGCTAGAGGGCGATTTTATTTGTGTAGATGCTGATAGGCTTGGTGGCACCCGGTCGGTCCGGCCAGAAAGCAATGCCTTACGACGGGTAGTAACAGAGTGGCAAAAGGAGGACGCTAGACAATTAATGATATCACCACTGGAGGAATCCACCATTGACCCTCAAGATCATTTCACTTACTGGCGAGGACATCAAGCCAGCAGATTGGATCAATTTTACGTATCTGGACAGTGGAAAAACTGGGTAGTGTGGGTAGATGTTGAGCCGCCGCTTGTCTTTTCGGACCACAATCAAGTAGAATTATTGTTAAAGGACCCTTCCGTATCGTGAAATTTATCAATTACTCGCAAATTTTCATACCCATTTCCTGGTTCGCAAAATGAAGGGGTAAAGAGTATGATTTTGGAACGTTTACAAGATGCATCCAGATGTACAACGGCGACCCGAAATTGAGACAGATGGATAGATCATTGTCGAGATATAGTGTTCAAGGTCCGCCGGACAGTTTCACGCCGGCGCCGAAAAAGATTACGACAATTACAACGATCGGTCAGTCAGTCTGCGACAACCATAAAGCATATCTTGACTTCTATTGTTGATTCCCTAGCACAAGAACGTTCGGTAAGGCGAGGTTTTCATTTACATCGATCAGCTGCTGATGTACGCTGGTTATTCAAGCGTGCATCAGTTTGGGAGCGGGATCAGACTGTCTCGCAGATAAGCGCAACCGTGGGACCACCATTTGCAGCGGAACTGTCGATTCCAGACCGCTTTGCGACGACTTGGGAGAGCATCATGGGGCACAGTCACCGAGATGTCGGCAGTAATAAGCTACTAATGGAAGTGCGTACGTTTATGGACATTCCAGTCCACAGAAAGGTGACAATTTTCAGAATTTGGAATTGCTAGCGACAATTGAGCAAGATGATGTGGAATGGGCGATTAAGAGCATCGATCGGAGGAAAGCAGCGGGCCGGGATGGTATTGGGAACGATTTCTATAAGGATTTCTCATCTATCTTAGTGGAGCCACTTACCAAGATGTTTAATGCCATTCTGCGAGGGGGGAAGCCTCCAAATTCATTTCTGAAAGCAGTGGTCATCCCGTTAAGAAAAAAAGGAGACTCCAGTAACGCACTTGATTATCGCCCTATTTCACTTTTGACAACAGGGTATAAGTTATTTGCAAAGATATTGGCGCGGCGCTTACAGGTTTTCTTGGGAAATTTCATTGATGAAACTCAGCAAGGTTTTGTTTTAGGACGGCGTATGGATAAAGCTGTCATTTTAATGAGGGCAACGTTTGATTCCAATAAAGAGAAGCAGCGCGTATCGGCGGCACAGAGTGCGGGGGTGCTATTGTTGGTTTTGAGCAAGGCTTATGATACTGTAGACCGACGATACCTATTTACGGTGCTCACATTATTTGGGTTTTCTAACGAATTTGTGGATTTGATGGACCGATTACACTCCGGAACTACAGCTGAATTTCTGGTGAATAATCAATTAGCAGACCCAATTCTGGTCAGGTCAGGCATTCGGCAGGGGTGCCCGTTGGCTCCTCTCCTGTTTATACTTGCGGTTGAGTCATTGGCTCTACTATAAATCAGACGTCAGCGTAAGAGGGCATCCAGCCTTTGAAAAATGAT
Source organism: Sclerospora graminicola (assembly GCA_001887855.2). Taxonomy (NCBI): domain Eukaryota; phylum Oomycota; class Peronosporomycetes; order Peronosporales; family Peronosporaceae; genus Sclerospora; species Sclerospora graminicola. The sequence goes on along the minus strand of MIQA02018208.1, from coordinate 5,927 downwards.
ACATCAGTTTACCATCGGTTTTCAGCGTTTGTTGATGCCTCAACAGTCTTTATGCAACACGAGGAACAGGTGCCGGTAGTGTTGGACGTGGTGAACCGTTTCAAAAAGTAAATTTGTGTTTTTTAATTCAAATTATGTACCAGAAAAATGGTACGGATTACCGGTTTTACCGGAGGGTGATACAATCCGGTATTTAGGATATCAGTTTGGCTGGGGTGACTTGGCAACAGTTAACTGGGCCCTGAGAATTCGGTGTGTCCAACGGCGGTTAGCAACGGCGACTCAATGTTGTACAGCTTGCGTATAACTCTTCAGCCTCATCATATTAGTAAACCTCGGCTCCATCCTTTCCATGACCTCTTGACGTAAACTCCGTACCACTCCCTGATCCACTGGCCCACTGGCTTGGCATTCTTTGTGACCTTTGATTGGTATTAGCACTTGTCCAACTCGCGTTGGGGATCCGATCCCAACTAGGTCCAACCAAGCTACCTGATAATAGTCCTTTGCTCTAGTAGCCACTGACATGCTAACTTCAATCGCTGAATCTTTAACGCTACCGGAATCGATATGAGTCTAGCACCTCCTGCTGCATGTGGCGTGAACAGCAACGTTGGAGAAATCTTGTGTCGGCTTCTCTCGCTTGATGTTGTCTTTCTCCAGAGAAACGCCTTCTAGATATTCACAACTTCCTGTAGGGCTTCTGATGGGGGCTCGAACATCCGTACAGGGAACAGTATTGATGGGATGGCGATCACGTTAAACAATTGAACGCGATCCATGAACGACGTTCAAGTCGTCACAACTATGGAAGCCACTTTAAGCATGAAAGGTATATGCCTGAAGCCTGACGAGTGCATCACAATTGACTTGAATATTGATGCTTACCCTTACCATAAAGCTCTGCCGCAGCATATGATTCCCTTTTGGGGAACGTACAGTTGGGCGATGAATCCCTGGATACGCGAAGAAAGGGCAATGGAATTAGTGACGCGAAAATATGACCGGATTCCCCAACTTATGATTCGAGATTTACGGATTCTAGGACTAACGGCAACTACGTATTTATGGCAGGTTAAGGGCGTTCGAGGGCAGTCACACACGCGAGTCAAAGTCGGGAGATGGTTATGTGCGGCTATTATCGCATCTCCCAGAGTTCCAGTGGGTCACTATATATGAGAAACTCCTCCAATTCTTCTGTATCGGGGACCGGATTACTTAAACAGAGTTCAGTGGGCACTAACATCAACCGGGTGTGTCACAGGATCGATGGAAACACAGCAAGCATGCATCATTACGAGATAGCAATTAGATGGGATCCTCTGGAAGATAGTAAGTTGTAATATGGGGGATGCTCAAAGGTATCAGGACCTTAAGGGTTGACTTATTGTTTTTTATATCCGAAAATAACACAACCATGTTAGTTGAGCCTAAGTTACACACTAGACTGCATATGTTCATAGCAGCTAATAGTTAACACTAATTAGACTACCTTTTACTACTGGGGTAGGTTACACAAAAGGGAGTATTGGAGATAGGGATAAATATCAGTATACGTTTCGCTTTCTTAGACACAAGTCGCTTTCATTGGTTCACAGCAGAGGGCTAACAAGGTCCCTCTTGCTGCTATTGGTTTTCTCGGGGAAGGTTAAAATACACCACTGGAAGTCCCTTGACCGGGAGTCGCCGCGTCGTGTATACTCACCTCATGTCGCCCGTGTTTGAACACGGTTATATCTCATATTGGAAAGTGTGGTAACGTTTTGGCCTACTGTGGAAGAATTGTGGAGTTTATTTGGATTCCTTTACTACACGTATGGATTTACCTCTTATTGCCATTGGGTTTAGCTGGCGATCAACTATTCTCGGTCCAGCCGTCGCAGTATACAAACTTCAAGTATATTGCCAATCCAGCTCCCCGGTGAAGATTTCCGCCCAGGAGCTACCCTAGTCCTAACCCTCGTCTCCTTATTCGACGGACTTTTAACTTTTCGCCCTAGGGTCTATCAAGAGAGCTCAACCGTCAGTGCTGACGGGTACACAAGGTGAGCTTTACAAACATGGATCATCCAAGTCGTCTCGACCAAGGTGATGGAAGTGACCGATCCAGCCGGCCGGATGCCGGATCGGATCAACACTCGGATGGACGGAGTATCCCCTTCGACAGTCAGTCATCAGGGCCCCCCGTGGGTGTTCGCATCTCAGGAAGATTTTCTGAGAGCGCCTACACCACAATGGTGCGCGTGCCCGGATCTCTTGGTGACCCTGGATATCACCGCAAGTCCCTAGTGGGCGAAAGACCTAAACCTGTCAAATTTGTTGACGATGTTGTGCCGGGTGCATTGGGGGAAGGCATATCGCCCCCAATGCTGCTGAAGATGGAAGGATGCGATGGTCGCCTCGGATTGGGGGAGTTCGAGGTCGACATTAAAGAAGAAGTTACTCCCCTAGAGGCTCCGGCGGGGGCGGATTACGGTACTGTGCCGGATTACGGTACTGGACCGGATTACGGTACTACTCACTGTAGTACCGGCCGCTATGCCCCAGCTGGAGCCGGATCGGATTATGGTGCAAGTCACCATAGTCCGAGGAAGGATCATGGTTTCGACCATGATCCTAACAAACAAATGCATATTATGGATATCAAATAGGAAAAAATTAAGAAAGAAGAATCGGAAGCTGGATACGACCGGAGTGGGAAGCTGGCCGGATCAGGATCAAGTCACGATCCGGGTCACCTACCCCTAAAAAGACCGGATTGGCAGGAGTCGAATTATCCAACCCGCAAAGATAGGCCTTGTTTAGAAGAAGAAGAAGAAAAACTGGACGGTCTATCACAGAAGGTAACGGATACCGATCTGGAGCGTGCCCGCCATCTTCGCGAGTTGGGCCAGTTCTTGCGGACGAATGGGGTCCTGAAGATAGCACGACCGGAAATCCTAAGCGGATTAAGAGGTCCCCTCTCTCCCCCATCCCTCTCAGACAGCCGCGTGTCCCTTATTAGAGGACTATTCGGTCAACTCAAACAAGCCGGCATTAACACCGGCGTGTTCGATCCGAACCAGTTGTTCGATCTGAAGGCAGACAGGTTGAAGGAGGCATCCAGCGCACTGCACGACCGCTTGGTACCGTTAGTGGGCTGATGTGGTGTAGTCGCTCTCAGAAAATCTTCCTGAGACGCGAACACTCACGGGGGTCCCAGACGACTGACTACTGGAGGGGGTACTCCGTCCATCCGAGTCATGATCCGATCCGGCTTGAGGCCGGCTGGATCGGTCGCTTCCATCCGCTTGATCGCGACTGCTCGAATGTTGCATGTTAAAGGCTCACCTTGTGTACCCGTCAGTACTGGGTGGTTAGCTCTCTTGATGGACCCTAGGGCGAAAAGTGTGAATCCGTCCAATAGGGAGATGAAGTGTAAGACTAGGGGTAGCTCCTGGGCGGAAATCGTCACCGGGGAGCTCGTTGGGTAATATACTTGAACTTTGTATAGTGCCGGCTGGGCCGAGACTAGTCGATCGGCCAGCTAAACCAATAGGACACTTGAAGTTTGTATAGTACCGGCTGGACCGAGAATAATCGATCGGCCAGCTAAACCAATAACAATGAAGGGCGAATCCAAACGTGTAATGAGGCAATACAACTCCACACTCTTCCACAGAAGGCCAAAATGTCACCACTTCCCAATACTTAATACCGTGTTCAAAACACGGGCGACTTGAGGCGAGTATACGAAGTCGCCGCGACTCCCGGTCAAGGGACTTCCGGTGGGTTAACTTAACCTTCCCCGGGCAAACCAATAACAGCAAGAGGGGACCTTGTTAGCCCTCTGCCGTGAACCAATAAAGCGACTTGTGTCTAGGAAAGCGAAACGTATACTGATTTATCCTATGTCCAATACTCCCTTTGTGTAACCTACCTCAAATAACACGTCTGACCAGTCATGTACCTTACCCAACGCAACCCGGCTAACTCCGACTCTGTGTACCGGTACGGCCGGTACTCCGAACCCATATGGTACCAGTCCGAATGGTACATTGTACCCGGCCGGCTCGGCCGGATAGCCACCCATCCGCGCCTTTCGGCCGCTGACGCTAGCAATCCCTTGGCAGTCTCTCCTACGATCCCGGTGCATACTCCTTCCACTAGAACGATACTCTTCTCTCTGGCTCCCTTCTCTCCATCCTTACGAACGGTCCGCCATCTTGGCCGTCCGCTATCCGCGCCTCGGCCGTCAAACCTCCATAGTCCTTCCGTCTGCTCAGCCCGCTTATCCGACTATCCTCGCCCCTTGTCAGTCCCGCCGGTCCGATTTCCAGCCTGGCGCCACCTGGCCGCTTGTAGACTTCATCTGCGGCGACTATCCGGCGCCTACGCCCTTGGCCCTTATTTCCACCAATCAGGATGCGCCCTTTGGAAAGTGCTTTACATTATTTTATAAGTCGCTTCACCACAGCCGCCCCTGATTCGCGACACGGCCGCACAACGGTCGGGACACGATCTCACTCGAACTTACTTGACCCGATACCGCTCATCCATGCCTCGCTTTGGTACGTCACCCCACCACTTTATAACATCTCCATGGACTCGGTCGGTCTCCGCACTGGCTAGCATGCATGCTCATCAATACTGACATTGTCTTGATTAATCTCCAGTCCTGCAAATTGACAAGGCCAACGTCTGCCGTCTTGTTCTCGTGGACGACGACTCGCCTGCCAGCGGAGTGGAGATCGCACAACCGCCGAAATCGTCTCGCACTCCCGATCTGGTGCTGTCGTCCGCTGACGCCGAGGCCGCCCTCCGCGTTCACGGCCAAGCCTGCGGCGACCGGGACAGACTGGAAGTCGTCGTTTCTTCCCTTCGGGAGGAGCTTCGATCTTGTCAGGACAACTATGAAGCTCTGTTTCAGAGCTTCAAAACTTCTTGCGCGATGTTGGACCGCCTGAACCCCCGGGTCGCCGAACTGAAACTCGGTCGCAAAACAGCGGAGGATGAGGTGGTCCGCCTCAGGGCCATTGTAGGTCAGCTCACGGACGCTCTACAACGAGCGGCCGCGCCATCCACTCCGATCTCCGAGACAGCGGGGATGGAAAAGAGGCTGGACGTGTTGACCGCCCAGGTGGATGGCTTGGAGCAGATCCAGGCCGACTTGGTTCGTCAACTCGCCGCTGCCAACCGCCGGGCTGACGAAGCCGCCGCTCGGGGTCCATCTCCGGAAGTAATCGATCTCCAGAAACAAGTGGCCGATCTCGAGTGCCAAGTCGCCATCCTGACGGGAGAGCGCAACCGCCTTCGCATGTTGGAAGACGTCGTTGAACCTCTCCGGTCTGCTAATCAGGAATTGGTCCAACGATCCAAGCTTCAGCGTGAGTGCCTCGTCCCTTCTTACGTGATGGCCCAGTTGCTTACAGTTTTGTTATTTTCTTGTCACTCCGCAGTTCAACAGTTAGAAGAGCTGAAACAGCAATCTGCCAAAATTCCGGACATGTCTCGGGAGCTTACGCATCTTCGTACCCGGCTCTGCCAGGTGTCCCAAGACCTGGATAAGGTGCGGGACAACCGCGACCACCTGCGCGACTCCCACGCCCAGGCCCTTCGCCAAATCACGGATCTGGAGCGGCAGTTGCAGGAAGCCACTTCTCGGCAACAGGAGTTGCGGTCTGAGCTGCACCGGGCCCGCCAGAAGAATTCCGACGCCCATGCCATACTGGCTCGGGCGGACCGTGTTTGTCATGCCATGCTGGATAAAGAGGATCGTTTTAGGTCCTTATTGTGTGGACTTCAAAACCAGCTCGAGGCGACTCAGAGCCAGGCCGCTCCCCTTTTTCGAGCTCCTCCCGAGGTACGGGAATCCGTCTTGTCCGTCTTGGGAATGGTGGGTCAATGGAAGACTTCTCCGCCGAACCCAACCCCGTTGCCCGCCGCAG
>MIQA02018207.1:0-55875 GCA_001887855.2 Sclerospora graminicola | reverse complement strand
ATGGTACATTGTATCCGGCCGGCTCGGCCGGATAGCCACCCATCCGCGCCTCTCGGCCGCTGACGCTAGCAATCCCTTGGCAGTCCCTCCTACGATCCCGGTGCATACTCCTTCCACTAGAACAATACTCTTCCCTCGAAAGGCTCCCTTCTCTCCATCCTTACGAACAGTCCGCCATCTTGGCCGTCCGCTATCCGCGCCTCGGCCGTCAAACCTCCATAGTCCTTCCGTCTGCTCAGCCCGCTTATCCGACTATTTTCGCCCCTTGTCAGGTCCGCCGACTTGGTTTCCAGCCTGGCGCCACCTGGCCGCTTGTAGACTTCATCGGCGGCGACTATCCGGCGCCTACACCCTTGGCCCTCATTTCCACCAATCAGGATGCGCCCTTTGGAAAGTGCCTTACATTATTTTATAAGTCGCTTCACCACAGCCGCCCCTGAGTCGCGACACGGCCGCACAACGGTCGGGACACGATCTCACTCGAACTTACTTGACCCGATACCGCTCATCCATGCCTCGCTTTGGTACGTCACCCCACCACTTTATAACATCTCCATGGACTCGGTCGGTCTCCGCACTGGCTAACATACATGCCCACCAATACTGACATTGTCTTGATTAATCTCCAGTCTTGCAAATTGACAAGGCCAACGTCTGCCGTCTTGTTCTCGTGGACGACGACTCGCCTGCCAGCGGAGTGGAGGTCGCACAACCGCCTAAATCGTCTCGCACTCCCGATCTGGTGCTGTCGTCCGCTGACGCCGAGGCCGCGCTCCGCGTTCACGGCCAAGCCTGCGGCGACCGGGACAAACTGAAAGTCGTCGTTTCTTCTCTTCGGGAGGAGCTTCGATCTTGTCAGGACAACTATGAAGCTCTGTTTCAGAGCTTCAAAACTTCTTGCGCGATGTTGGACCGCCTGAACCCCCGGGTCGCCGAACTGAAACTTGGTCGCAAAGCAGCGGAGGATGAGGTGGCCCGCCTCAGGGCCATTGTAGGTCAGCTCACGGACGCTCTACAACGAGCGGCCGCGCCATCCACCCCGATCTCCGAGACAGCGGGGATGAAAAAAAGGCTGGACATGTTGACCGCCCAGGTGGATGGCTTGGAGCAGATCCAGGCCGACTTGGTTCGTCAACTCGCCGCTGCCAACCGCCGGGCTGACGAAGCCGCCGCTCGGGGTCCATCTCCGGAAGTAATCGATCTCCAGAAACAAGTGGCCGATCTCGAGTGCCAAGTCACCATCCTGACGGGAGAGCGCAACCGCTTCCGCATGTTGGAAGACGTCGTTGAACCTCTCCGGTCTGCTAATCAGGAATTGGTCCAACGATCCAAGCTTCAGCGTGAGTGCCTCGTCTCTTCTTACGCGATGGCCCAGTTGCTTACAGTTTTTTTATCTTCTTGTCACTCCGCAGTTCAACAGTTAGAAGAGCTGAGACAGCAATCTGCCAAAATTCCGGACATGTCTCGGGAGCTTACGCATCTTCGTACCCGGCTCTGCCAGGTGTCCCAAGACCTGGATAAGGTGCGGGACAACCGCGACCACCTGCGCGACTCCCACGCCCAGGCCCTTCGCCAAATCACGGATCTGGAGCGGCAGTTGCACGAAGCCACTTCTCGGCAACAGGAGTTGCGGTCTGAGCTGTACCGGGCCCGCCAGGAGAATTCCGACGCCCATGCCATACTGGCTCGGGTGGACCGTGTTTGTCATGCCATGCTGGATAAAGAGGATCGTTTTAGGTCCTTATTGTGTGGACTTCAAAACCAGCTCGAGGCGACTCAGAGCCAGGCCGCTCCCCTTTTTCGAGCTCCTCCCGAGGTACGGGAATCCGTCTTGTCTGTCTTGGGAATGGTGGATCAGTGGAAGACCTCTCCGCCGAACCCAACCCCGTTGCCTGCCGCAGCAGGGTCGGAACCTGAGGAACCTCCCGCCGGCTCCGACTCGCCCCTTGCCAGTCCCAACTCTTCGTCCGTCCCGGCAGGATCGCAGGGGCAAAAACGTCCGGCCGGCTCCAGCCCCTTTTTGGCTGATGCCAGCCCGCCTAAGAAGAGGAAGCAGAGCGAATCCCCGTCCTCGCGCCAATGTTCCCCAGACAAGTCGGACGACGGGGAAGAGCCCGGGTCGGAGAGCGAGGACAGCTTGTTCGCGGAGCGGTCCCCTCTTCCATCCCCTCAATACACTCCCGGTAGAACCGGTCTCACTCCTAGTTCTAACTCTGAAGAGGACTCGGAATCCGAAGCGGCCGCGCCCTCTTCAGAGTCAGCGGCCGCGCCCTCTTCAGAGTCAGCGGCCGCGCCCCCTTCTGAGTCAGCGGCCGTGCCCTCTTCTGAGTCAGCGGCCGTGCCCTCTTCTGAATCAGCGGCCGTGCCCTCTTCTGAATCAGCGGCCGTGCCCTCTTCTGAACCAGCGGCCACGTCGCCTAATTCTTCTTCGGACTCGGGGCCATCCTCCCCTTCGGTTATCTATGACGATGACGAAGAAGACGAGGATTACGAGACTCAGCAAGTCAACGTTGCATTACTCCGTTCTCGCGCGGATACCCGTCGCCGCCCTTCCCGCTCCGGTAGGCGGACGACGGGTCCAGTGGGATCCGATCAGATCATAGATCTGCAGACTCCGCCGCCGGCAGGTTTTGGCTCCGGGGAACATGACCCGTCCGACCCATCCTTGCTTCCCAGCATTGTCGACGCCCCGGCCGCTCCGGTCGCGCGTAACTCGAGTTCCGACGGAGTGGCCGAGGAGAAAGTAGAAGACAACGACGATGACATCCCGGATCAGTGGTTGATCCCTCCCGACCTGAGTGACTCAGAGGAACCTCTTTCCCAGGCTCCGGCCAAACAACGACGCTCAACCCCGGCCGGGTCACGTACTACACGCCGACCCCACCGACCGGCAGCCAAGTCTAGAGTCCGGAGGAGTACTCTTCCTCTTGCGCCCTCTTTTCCCGAACTTCCGCTTCTATGGTTATCGGGAGGGCGTTTCCCCAGTGGGGCGGATCGGTCTGCCATTCTACCTTGGCCAGTCGAGCAACTGGGCAACACCAGCCTGGCTGATATCTCCAGTTCCCAACTTGCTCACTCTCTGTCCCGTCCGCATCTCTGGTTATTCCCACGATCTTACAAGGTACCGTCTCCAGAGACTTGGGACCCTGACCTGATGAAGTCGGGCGCCATCGACACACTCATGGAGACCGAACCCTGGAAAATCTTGCACACCAAGATGCCGGATATGGGGCTTCCATCCGATCCATGGTTCGCGGAATTCAAAGCGAGACTTCATGATTTCACCGTGACTCACGCTCGGGCCATCTGGGAGTCTACCCACTTCCTGTACATCTCGGCCGAGAACAAGCGAGCGGACGAGTCCCTCCGCAGGTACTCCCTTGCCCGTAAGAATCGTCGGGGACGAGCTTCCGAGGCGTGGGTCCGTCTGTGTACGTTCATCATGGCGGGTATCCGGGATGGTAAATGTGACTTGGACCTGTTTCTTTTCCCGTTCATGCTCCATCTACCAAACCGCAGGAGTGGAAATGCAGCGGAAGGAGGGACGTGGTATCCCGGCCTAGGTGCGTTGGATCGGACCACCTCCCTTTCTCAGTCTTTGGCGGCTATTGACCAGCAAGATCCTTGGCGCAATCAATACCGCGCACGGCCCTCCGACCACCCTGGGCTTCGCGTGACTCGGCTCCGAGGCAAGTATAATCATCGACGGGGATGAGTAGTCGGGCTTGCTTTAATTCTTCCATTTCTCTCAGTTTTTTTCTTTTTTTAATACATCCATCTGTTCTTCTTCCGTTCCCACTCCAAACATTCACTGTTGACTGCTAACCGTGGTTAGCCCCGCCAGGTCTGTTCGGGGTCCGCCTAGAGGGACCTTTCATTGCCGCAGGGCACTTCTTGGTCCAATCGGGCGCGGACGTCCTGTTCCCAGTCGCGATCGCTATTTTTCCTTTCCACGGGACGGCTGGATTCGGGCGAGGGACCCTCGTCGCTAGCGGCCGGTTTGATTATCTCCGACAGTCTGTTTATCTTCCCCAATTCGCCCAACAATCCTGGATCCGCAGCGGTGAGTCCGGTCTGATCTCGCATGGCCAAGGTGGCCAGATGGTCTGCGCTGTTATTCCAGTCTCGTTTGATGTGCAGCAATTCGTGTTCCGGCCATCTCCGCAAGGCAGACATAACCCGATCATTTAACAGTCTCAGCCGCGGCGCCTTGCAATCTATCTCTCCGGTGATTTGCCGGATCACTAGGTTGGAATCACCGCATATGATGATCCGCCCCTGTGTCCGGCCAGCTAGCAGATCTAGGGATAACAGTAATCCCCTATACTCCGCTTCGTTTACCGTGATGCCAGGTGCGAAGTCCGAGGCGGCCGCGACCGCATTCCACTCGGGCAGCTTCCACAAAATGGCACTATAGGCTCCGACCCCTTTCTTTACACTCGCCGACCCATCGAAACTCAAAACCATTAGTTCCTCTGTGGGTCCCACTGTTGGCGGCGGCAATACGATAGTTTGTCGAGGCTGCTTCCGAGGTGCGATCGCTATCAGTGCTTCCTCCACTTCTGCCCTGGGGGTAATGCTGGCAGCCAGTGTGCCCAGTATTTCCTCTTCCCCCTTAGTACACTTAATAACTTCGAGGGACCACTGAGACAACAGAGCCGCCCATCTCCCCAGCCGACCGTCAATCCCGTTCGCTGTCAAGAGCCATGATAGGGTCGACCGTCTGGAGAGCACCTTGATAGGCCGAGACACCAGCATCGTATAGCACACATCTAAGATCCGTAATAGAGCCAGAACTTCTTTATCCACCAGCCCATAATTAACTTCATTAACTTTCAAGGTCCGGCTCGTGAAGGTCACGGGACAGTACACTCCGTCATGATCTTGCACGAGAGCGGCCGAGATGGCCCACTTGTTAGCGTAGATGATGACCACCGGAGTCTTATTAACATCGAAATGTTTCAGAACCGGTGTGGTCGCCATCTTCGCCTTTAGCATGCCGAAAGCCACCATCGCTCGGGTCATATGGTCGTCCGGGCCGGCCGCGCCGGGGTCCGGCGATCGGTCGCTTGCCTGGGCAGATAAGGGCGCTTCCCCATTGGCTGAAATACTCGAGGAGGGCGCTTCCCCATTGGCTGAAAAACCCGAAAAGGGCGCTTCCTCATTCGCTGAAATAACCGAAAAGGGCGCTTCCCCATTGGCTGAAATAACCGAAAAGGGCGCTTCCTCATTGGCTGAAATTGCCGGCCCGGCTTGCGTCTCCGCTTGCCTATCCTGCTCTCTCAGCTTATGGTAATCCACCTCCCGCAACTCATACAAGACCGCCGCATAGACTGCAAAATCCTCGATGAACCGACTGTAATAATTTAGGCTGCCCAAAAAGGATTGCATAGCCTTTAGGGATCGCGGGAAAGGCAGATTACTCAAGGACTCCAAATCCTTCGGGTTAGCCTCCAATCCGGCAATCGACACTTGATGACCCAGATAGGTTACCTTAGTCTTTCCCCAGAAACTCTTAACCACACTAATCGAAAGATTGCACTTTTCACACGTAACCATCAGTTTCTCCACTTTGTCACACAATAAATCCCAGGTAGTTGCCGTAACGAGAATGTCATCAATGTAAGACCGCCGCCCCAAGACTGAAGGTTTTGGGTCGGGGTCCGGGTCACCTTCGGCAAACACATCCCCGACCAGAGCCGGATCTTGATCCGCCTTGATCTTGAAATGTCCGTACAGCGCGTTATCTATCAACCGTTGATAAATCTGCGGAGCATTCTTCAGACCGAACGGCATCCGGTTCCACTCGAACAACCCGAAAGGCGTCACGAATGCGGAGATCTCCCGTGCACGATCGGTCATAGAGACCACCCAGAATCCACTAGCCATGTCCAGTGAGCAATACCACAAAACTTTATCCAGGTCCTCCAGCAGGTCGTTTATCAGCGGCATCGGATAATTCATCAGCTTAGTCAGCCGGTTCACCAGCCGGTAATCGATGCACAACCTTATATCCACCCCATTCTTCTTAATAATAATTACAATGGGCGAAGCCCATGGCGAGGTGGACGGCTGAATTATCTTGGTGGCCAGCAAACCCTTGATAAGCTCTGACAACTTTTCCCGATATTGGGGGGCGACTCTTCGGCATCTCTGTGCTACCGGCTTGGCACCTCCCACATCGATATCACAAACCGCCCCATGGGCGGCCGGAGGAAGTGCGTTCCCTGGTCCGATCAACAGATGTCGTCTTTTCCATATAATATCCTTCAATCTGCTGATCTCCTCCGGGGTGTTCACATCCAGGTCTCCCACTTGTAGATCGTCGATAGTTACTGCTGGGGGGCAGGGGGTCACCTCAGGTAGCACCGCCATCTGCTCTTCCATGCCTTCAACGTATATTTCTCCCCCTTCATGAATGCAGACTTGATCGGCTTCGGCCGCTTCGGAATTCTGCTCGGCCGGCTGGGCCGATCCGCCTTCGGCTATTTCCGAATTTTGGTCGGCCGGCTAGGCCGATCCGCCTTCGGCTGTTCCCGAATTCTGCTCGGCCGGCTGGACCGATCCGCCTTCGGCTATTTCCGAATCCTGCTCGGCCGGCTGGGCCGATCCGCCTTCGGCTATTTCCGAATTCTACTCGGCCGGCTGGACCGATCCGCTTTCACTTCGGTCGTCACAACTGTCATCGGGGCTGACCGTACATGCAACTCTGCTTGGTCCTTTCTCCCGACCCTGTCGTTCGTCCGTCTCCCTCTGAGTGGGCAAAACCAGTTCCGCGATCGGGGCGTAGCTTCGATCAATACATTCGGCCGGATCCGGCGACGGCCGGCTCCGCGTCAATATTTTAGAAGGGGTCCGGTACTCGGGTTTATCCACCATCGGAGTCTGGTCCTCTTCTACTTCTTCTTCTTCGCTGACCTGATCGGTGGTTGCCTGAAAAGCTAGGTTTTGCCACTCGATATAGCGTCTTGAGCCAACAGTGACATAGCCCGGCCGGCGGGACACTTTATCCTCGGCCAGCCACATTCCAATGATCACATCTTCATGCAAGGTGAGGGGCTTTTCAGAGATGTTGGTCACGCTTATGAAGTTGAGATGGCCACCCCCTTTAACAACAGATGGTACCCAGCACTCGCCCCTTGTCAGCCATAACTTACTCCGTCGGTCGTGCGGCCGTAACATTACTTCCACCGCCTTTCCCACTGGCACCGTTACAAACTGACCTAGCTTGAGGAACTGGACGTAGGCGCCATATAAGGGCCGCCGGCCGGCCAGCTGAATCTGTACCTCGTCCGGCAACGTCAATGTTCCATGCGATAAGTCCAGCCGTATACCGGCCGGGACCATAAAATCCATGCCCAAAATTGCATCCTGCCCGGCCAACTTGCCTACCCAGGCGGTAAAGTAATATACCAGTGACCCAGCTAACGTAATCTTGACTCTTGTCCTTCCTTGGGTCATGTACGAACTTTCTCCAATGCCTATACATTCCTGCCGCTTCGTCTCGTCTATCTCACACCCCACCTTACGAGCAAAGGTGGTGTCTACGATAGACACTTCTGCGCCAGAGTCGAACAGCATGGTAGCTTTCTGGTTATTGATTTTTCCATCCGCCTTGGCCTGCTTGAACCATTTATCCGGCGAGTGATACTTCCAATAACCTCGCGACTCACCAGGTAACAAGTTCAATTCCATTCGCACTTCAGACCGGGAATACTCATCAGTCCGTATACTGCTCACCAGGAAGGGGTCAGCCGTACCGGCCGGGGACCGGGTGACGTAATCGTCAAACTTACATGTATTGTCGGTTATCCTTTGCTTTGCTTCTTGATTATCCTCTTTTCCGACATATGCATAGATACTAACACTAGACCGCTCGGCTCGAACCAGATTCCAACCTGGCGAGCGATCTAGTTTAACATCTTTTTCGCTCCGGGCGGCAACATTTCAGAATGCTTGGTCGGGACGTACCACTTCTTCAACAGGTTGTAGAATTCTTCCATTGGGCACAGTCCCGCCTCATGCACCTCCCCGCAAGCCTTACACGTGAACAAACAGTGTTCCGCCGGGTGTCCTTTCCTCTCGCACTTCTTGCACGTCAGCCGCTTCCAGCAGCTCCGGTCGTCATGCTTGATGGACCCACAGTGGGTGCACTTGCGCCTAGGGTAATCCTGGTCAGCTCGAGTCAGAAAACTCTTCGACTGACCGGAATCGGCTGGCAGCCTGGACGGCTGACTGGCTTCTGCCGAGAAAAGGTACCGATACTGTTCCTCCTCAGACTCGCCCCCAGATCGCTGATACTCCTCTTCCGAGCTGGTCGCGTCTGACTCTCGGGCGACCATGCGGACGGCCCGGGCCGTCCTGGTAGATGGCGGCCGGCCTCCTTGATCCGCGTTAAATCGGGACTTGAAACGGCCGGTTCCAACTGCTGCCTTGGGGCCTTGCTTCTTCGCCCTTAAATACGTGCGCAACGTCACTTCCAGCTCCGTCGTATTCTTCACCCGCAGTAACGCCAGCTGGTTTGCCAGCTCCCGATCGTCCAACGTGCTGATGAAAAGTTCCACGTGTTCGCGGGCAGCTTCCGACCGGCTGGTGTCTTCCTTAACGGGAATATCCGCTCTCATGCCAGCGACATTCAAACGATGGAGATACTCCAGGGGGGTCTCATCCGGTCGCTTCTTGGAGTGGAAATATTGTCGCGCCGCTGACATTCCAGCTCCGCAGTATTGTTCCTCGAACGCACCGGCCAATCCCCTCCAATTTCCTCGGGTTTCCCGGCTGAGCTCTTGGATCCAGTGTTTCGCTGGTCCCTTCATCAAATCCCCGAAGATCAGGCATTTCTCATAGTCCGACGTCCGGTCTCTGAGAAATGCCGACTTCGTCTTGCTCAACCATCCTCGGGCCTGGTCCTCGTCCGTGTCGCGTCCGGTGAAGTCTTTCAGCTCGGACGTGGCCGACATTCGCACCCTCGTGATCGCTCCCGAATCCGCGTCAAACGCTTGGACCGAGGCCATATGGGCTCGGCGGGCCATCCCCAGATCCAAGTCATCCGGATCGTAATGGTACTTGGCCGACCTGACGGATTCCATATCCACGTCGCTGAGAGACAGCTTCCTGTTCGTTGGCCGACGTCCGGTCCGGCGACCTGTCTGACGGCTCGGCGGGGCGGCATGGGGTTCACTTTGCTTGGACTGCACCGACTCCATGTCTTCATCACTCGGCTCCCTCGCATAGTACTGGACTGGTTCGGGGGGCTGTGTTCCACGACGAGCAGGCTGGTCCGGTGACTTCGGACTGCCGCGGCTGGCGCTCAGCCGACGTTGCTCTTCCAAGTATCGCTCCATCATCGCCGAAAACATGTTTTGCAGGTGATCCGGCACCTGAGTAGCGACTTGAGGGGCGGCTTGAGGGGCAGCTGGGCTGCTAGATTGGCATTCTTTCTTAATCCGCCCATCCGCGTCCTCGTCTTCCTTCTTCGGTTCTGGATCCGCCGTCGCTGTCCGCCAGGCCTGTACGCTGTACTGGCCGGCGTTCTTCCGCTCGGGCGTACCCGGATCCTCATGTCCTCAAGTCTCATGGCTGTCGCCACACGCGCTGCTCCCCTTGGGCCAAGCGTCATGCGGGTGATACCCACTGATGAATCAGATGAGTCTGCTTCCGAAGGGGCAGACTCGTACTGCGAAGAGCCTGAGTGTATCCCGGCTGGTTTGCTTGTCGCCGGCGGCGTGGACGGCGCCACTCCAGTCGTAGCTGTCATCTTTTCGACGGCGGCGAGCAACGCACTAGCGGTACCAAGTGGTCGTGCAGGGCGCTGGACGCCTCCTTTAACTTGTCCATCTTCAGATCAAACAACTCGTTCGGATCAAACACGCCGGTGTTGATGCCGGCTTGTTTGAGTTGGTCGAATAGTCCTCTAATGAGGGACACGTGGCTGTCTGAGAGAGTTGGGGGAGAGACGGGACCTTTCAATCCGCCTATGATCTTCGGCCGTGTTATTTTTAGTACCTTATCCGTCCGCAAGAATTGCCGCAACTCGTGAAGATGAAAGCACGCTCCAAGTCGATATCCGTTGATAGGCCGTCCTGCTTCTCTTCTTCCTCTTCGAATCGCGGTTTGTCTTTGTAGGTCGGATAATCCAATTCCTGCCAATCCGGTTTTTTTAGGGGTAGGGGGGCCAGATCGCGACTTGGTCCCGATCCGGCCGGCTTTCCACTCCGGTCGTATCCGACTTCCGCTTTTTCTTCCTTTATCTTTTCTTTTATATCCATAATATGCATTTGTTCGTTAGGATCATGGTCGGAACCATGATCCTTCCTCGGACTATGGCGACTTGCACCATAGTCCGATCCGGCTCCATCCGTGTAGCGGCCGGCACTGCCGTAAGTAGTACCGTAATCCGCCCCCGGCGGAGCCTCTAGGGGAGTAACTTCTTCTTTAATGTCAACCTCGAACTCCCCAAATCCGAGGCGACCATCGCATCCTTCCATCTTCAGCAGCATTGGGGGCGATATGCCTTCCCCCAATGCACCCGACACAACATCGTCAACAAATTTGACAGGTTTAGGTCTTTCGCCCGCTAAGGACTCGCGGTGATATCCCTGGTTCGAATCCGGGCACGCGCACCATTGTGGTGTAGTCGCTCTCAGAAAATCTTCCTGAGACGCGAACACCCACGGGGGTCCCAGACGACTGACTACCGGAGGGGTTACTCCGTCCATCCGAGTCATGATCCGATCCGGCTTGAGGCCGGCTGGATCGGTCGCTTCCATCCGCTTGATCGCGACTGCTCGAATGTTGCATGTTAAAAGCTCACCTTGTGTACCCGTCAGTACTGGGTGGTTAGCTCTCTTGATGGACCCTAGGGCGAAAAGTGTAAATCCGTCCAATAGGGAGATGAAGTGTAGGACTAGGGGTAGCTCCTGGGCGGAAATCGTCACCGGGGAGCTCGTTGGGTAATATACTTGAACTTTGTATAGTGCCGGCTGGGCCGAGAATAGTCGATCGGCCAGCTAAACCAATAGGACACTTGAAGTTTGTATAGTACCGGCTGGACCGAGAATAATCGATCGGCCAGCTAAACCAATAATAATGAAGGGCGAATCCAAATGTGTAAACGAGGCAGATGTAACTCCACACTCTTCCACAGAAGGCCAAAATATCACCACTTCCCAATACTTAATACCGTGTTCAAAACACGGGCGACTTGAGGTGAGTATACGAAGTCGCCGCGACTCCCGGTCGGGGACTTCCGGTGGGTTAACTTAACCTTCCCCGGGCAAACCAATAACAGCAAGAGGGGACCTTGTTAGCCCTCTGCCGTGAACCAATAAAAGCGACTTGTGTCTAAGAAAGCGAAACGTATACTGATTTATCCTATGTCCAATACTCCCTTTGTGTAACCTACCTCAAATAACACGTCTGACCAGTCATGTACCTTACCCAACGCAACCCGGCTAACTCCGACTTTGTGTACCGGTCCGGCCGGTACACCGAACCCATATGGTACCAGTCCGAATGGTACATTGTACCCGGCCGGCTCGGCCGGATAGCCACCCATCCGCGCCTCTCGGCCGCTGACGCTAGCAATTCCTTGGCAGTCTCTCCTACGATCCCGGTGCATACTCCTTCCACTAGAACAATACTCTTCTCTCAAAAGGCTCCCTTCTCTCCATCCTTACGAACAGTCCGCCATCTTGGCCGTCCGCTATCCGCGCCTCGGCCGTCAAACCTCCATAGTCCTTCCGTCTGCTCAGCCCGCTTATCCGACTATCCTCGCCCCTTGTCAGTCCCGCCGGTCCGAATTCCAGCCTGGTGCCACCTGGCCGCTTGTAGGCTTCATCGGCGGCGACTATCCGGCGCCTACACCCTTGGCCCTTATTTCCACCAATCAGGATGCACCCTTTGGAAAGTGCCTTACATTATTTTATAAGTCGCTTCACCACACCAATGATGAAGATACAGATTTTAAAGAGTGATTATCCAAAAGACGTAAAGCCTGTAATCCGCCTAAAGGCTCCCAAAAAAGGAGAAACCATAGTTAAGGATTTACTTCAAGGGCTTCTAGGTTACTCTCTACAAGAATTTCATATTTTATCGCAGCACTTGGTTTTACACTAATGAGTTTATTATGTTCATTAGCTTGGAATATAGAGTCGATGATTATTTTTCCCTTTTGACATTTCGTTAAGTTCTAAATCAAGCTTCTGGGCGAGCTTTAAAATATAAGGTTTACTTTCTTCTGAGCAACCTAGTTTAAACTCCCTTTCCGCTAAGTTTATTGTTGCGAAGAGCGTGGAGCACGGAAGAGCACGGAGGAGCGCGTAGCAGGCGTAGCACGGACGCGCGTTTTCTTTACGTGTAAGGGAAGGTGTAACCCTAACCCTAACCGTAGGGGGGGTGTGCGCGTAGCAAATGGGGTGTGTGCACCTAGCAATTTTCATATATATATTATTAATTCAAAAACCTTGGCGTTATGCCACTTCCCGCTAAGAATTATAAGGTGACTGGGGCAGCCAGAATGGACCAATAAGAAAGTTTGAACGATTTTATGTGCACCACAAAAAAACTTTGTGCACATTTTCAATCCGAACAGAGGCAGTATACAATATCTAATACCTAATGTACCATACACCAGCCTATGTGGCCCATCTCATCCTTCAATTTTGACCATCTTGTCACAAAGTTGTCCTGGTACCACCTTAAACCGATCTTCAACACTTGTTCAACCTGATCCGTACACGTTTAGACCGATCTTCAGCCGATCCCGACACGATTCTTGCCAATCTTCAAACAACCCGATCTTCAAGTATCAGCTCGAAACCTGCTCAGGGTCGGCCTCTTGGAACGTTGTACATCTGATTCAATTCTGATCTTGGCTGAACTCCTTCTTTTTTAGCAGTTGAAGGTTGATTCGGGGCCGATCCAGACCGGTTCAGGATCGGCTTGAAAACCAGGTCAAACCAGCCCCAGATCACCTCGAACCGCCTCGAGCCACCTCAGAATCGACTAGACATCGACATCCTTGATTTGCTTAACCCTGGCTGCAACCTCCATTATGCGTTAAGCCCGCAAGGTTCAACTGAATCGGTATTCCTCTTAAAGTCGGACTTAATCCGATCCTTTAGTGCTGATTCTGAGTAGGTTTGTTAATACCCGCAACTTGTTTCAGCCGATATGTCCCATAAAGCTCACAATTTCACGCATCGGGTTCCATCTTACGCTTCGTCTTCATGTCTTAAGGTGGTTCAAATCATTCAGTCGGTTAACCGAGATCTCAATATCACGTCACTTGAACCACTTGGATCAGCGATAATCGGCTCCAATAATCATGCTCTGCCACATCCGCTATATCAAACTATCCATAAACCTGCTCCACCACACGTATCTTGACCGGTCCAGCCATAAAAACAACCCGGTCCGGCATCCGGATATTCACATCTGATCGTGATACTTGGCCGATCCGTTGTTCTCTGGGACAGGGTGCGACAACGGCAGCACCACGTTTTTCTCCACATTTTACGATAGTCCGTTATCACTTATGTCATCCTAAGTTGAACCAGCCTGTCCCACCCATCAACTGTTCTGTCTTGATGGGTAATCCAACAACCACCAATCAGAAGTTCCTATGTACAAGATGGTGAGCTCCATGGGATATATTGGCTAAAACAAGTTGCGAGGATCAGCAAACCGGCAACGATGGACATTAAAAGATCGGGTCAAGTCCAACCTCAAGTGAAAGACCAATTTCGAACCGACCTGTCGAGTTAACGTATATTGGAGGTTGTAGACAGGTTTGAGCAAACAAGGATGTTGATTTCTAGTTAATTCTGAGGTGGTTCGAAGTGACCTTGAGGTGATTCGGAGATGGTTCCGACCCGGTTTCGAGCCGATCCTGAACTGGTCTGATCGGTCCCGAATCAGCTTCCAGGTGCTGAAATAGAAGGAATCCAGTCACGATTAGTGCTGGTGTCGGACGCCGATCCTCAGCTGGTTCCGAGCTGATACCCGAAGATCGGGTTGGTTAAGGATCGGCCGAGAACCAGGTTCGGATGGCTAAAGAACGCTCTAAAGTGGTACGGATCAGGTTGAAGAAGCGTTGAAGACTGGTCTATGGTGGTACCAGGACATCTTTGTGACAAGATGGTCAAGATTAAAGCATGAGGTGGGTCACATAGGCTGGTGTATGGTACATTAGGTATTAGATATTGCATATATAATAATAGCATTGAACTTACCCCTTAAGCAAAGAGTCGCTCCGCCAAGTGTTGCGGTCATTGGGAGCACAGGGTTAACAAGGCCCCTGTAGCTCAACTAATTCCCGGTTAAGACGCGCATTGACGCATTTTGGCTTACCGGAAGTCCCCCGACAAGATTGGTTAAGGTTCTCAACCCTCACCCCTCACGCCCACGTGTTTGGAACACGTTTAATTAATTGAAAAGGCTTTGTGGAGATAATGGTTTAGTTTTACTGTGGAGGATCGTGTATTTTCGTGGTTTCTTGATTATTTCCCGTTTATTGGTTGGTCCGGTCGGTTGAAGTATCCCGACCCGGCTTTTGCGATACTTGTACATAGTATCACCCCTGATTTGTCCTCCGGTGAAGTTTACCACCCCAGAACACCCCCCCCCCGTCTCGAAAAGGTCACATCCTCCGACCTGATTCGTAACGTTTTTGCCTCATCGAGTGTCCACCTGAGTGAGTGTAACCACCGAATACCTATGGGTACACAACGTGAGATGAAGCTTAATATGGATTCTATCGTACATGACGACCGGTCAGAAGGCCGAGAGGATCGGATGAGTCATCATAGTGATGATTTATCCGATCCTGACGCTGATCAGGATCGATGGAGTACCCCCTCCGATAGTTGGTCGTCCGGGCTAGTGGGAATCCGACTTCCTCCCAAAACTTCGGTTATGGATTTGGAAATCGGCTTCACCACACTTTCTGCATGATGATCGTCAAGTCGATGCCAACCACAACACTTTCGGCTTTAAACGTTCTGGATCCGAGTTACAACACCAGAAAGACGCCCAGTCATATTTTCATCCCTGTCTGTTGAGCAACCAATCAAGTTGTTTTTCCAGAAAAGACAGACAGCATCAAAAAGTTTCACAAAAACATCAAACGTGAATAAACTAGTGCGCCGAGCAGCACACGGGAGAGTATCAGATGCAAGTTTTCCTAAGCGGATTTCTGGTACTAACCAATGCGCACATTAACCCAAGATGTTTGTCGCAAGTCGGTAGGTGCGTCAAATGCCACTGAGAAAGCCCATTTGCTGCATAGAATTCGAGAAATATGTTCATTCAAAACATCGCATGCAACTCTGGCATAGGAAGAAACAAAGAAATCGCTGCAAGCTCCAAGCATTGTCGACAACGTCTTTCGCGTCATTAACTGCATCTGCAGCCATGGCAAACGACATTCCACGAACAACAAAACGTGTCGCTAGCAAAAAACTAATTCACCTTGTTAATCATTACAAGACAGCCACCGTCTTCCTTCCGCTTAAACGGTGACGATGCGTTTTCACGTGTTTGCCCTTGCATATTAGTTGGATTCCAGAGCATATCACCAGCTAAAACGTCAACAATTTGCTACTAATAGTCCAAATGATGGCTTGAGCTAGGGGCTCAAAATAATGGCACATACTTTCTGTGTGTTTGACAGCGACGCCAAGGTATGATGATTCTCCTGCTGTGTAAGTCTTCGATGTTCTTCCCATCGAGTTTTGTGGTTTAGGCGAAGATGCTGTGCGTAGTTGACAGTTCAAATGGGGGCGCTTCAAACGTCCATGTTGTTGATGAACTTTTCGAACATCCTTCGCGACCAAAGCATACGCAAAATTGGCAGCGGACAGCAATACCTTCAGAAGAGACTGTGTTACAGGTTGTAATGGAGAGGCCATATTGTGCGGTGTGTTTTGCTTGAAAGGGCACCTTGCGAGTGGCAGTTTTGCAGGGACGCTCAGGAGCCCCGGATGTTCGGGCACCCGCGGCAGAATCAGCAGCCAACAAGAGAGATATCGGGACGCCCGCAGCAGAAGCAGCCAACGGGAGAGATGGCGGAGCGGGAGTGGTCGGACCAGGGCCACGTGGACACGCTAAATCGAGGAGGTGCCTGATGGCCTCCCGGATGGGAGCAGGACCCGCTCAGAGGTGTCCATTGGACAACTAAGGGATAGGATGCGGTTACGGATGACTTTTCTTCGGCCAAACCAGTTCTATCTCATCGAAGGGAACTGACAAAAGACGACGCAAACCTGGCTGTAAACCCAGTCTGATCCCCGTCACGAACAAAAAGACACGACAACAAAGCTGAGGACCGAACGAGTTATGCCTCAGCCGCAAAAACGGGGACACCTTGGCAGTACCTCGACGACGGGGTCGAATTCAAGGAAAAACAGTTAGTCTGTTCGGAACGTCACCGTAAAGCGAAAGCAAGTGGTAGAGGTTCAAATGGAGGGCGGGAATTGGGGTAAAGTAAACGGTCAAACGGAAGATTGTGTGTGTGTTTTTTTTCAGCCTTGGCGGCCGGGAAATATAAACAAACTTAGAAGAAAAAATAAATTGTAAAATACGGCACATAGCGATAATGAAATACGGAACTTAGTGATTCTAAATAATAAGTTGCCTTATGTAGAGAGGCGTCACCATCCTCCACCATAAAAAAAATCCCCCTAATGAAGGGAAACACTAAGGGAACATCCCAAGTAAACAATAGGGCATGGAATCGTATTTTTTTGATTGAATAAACCTCGTGTGCTAACGAATTTAAACCATATTCGCACAAACATAGTTAAAGAGTACTAATTAACTGCTCAGTCTTTTGTTTATGTTGTTTAAATGGGTCGTTGTAAATATCTGCTGGCACAATGCCGAGTTTCTCGGACACTTTTTAAGAAAGCTTTAATAATTATCAGCATAAGACGTAGCTAAAACCAAAGGTTAACAACTAAATACACCAAAACGATCCTGCGAATCTAATATTTCCATTCGTCATCAAAGTCCATAATAACTCGCAAATGATCTTCATAAAGCTACACACCAGTGATCCAAGCGACGTCCCCAACATCAGACGACTGGTTTGTTGGGCACTCTTTCCAGACAAACGGGAGCAATATACCACAAGTTCAGATACGAGGAACTAATTTGAGAGACAAATGGTCGGCGCGCTCTGTCCTGGAATCCTCGACATTGTAGTCTTCATGGCTACACCACGGGGCGCTTTATAGCCTCACGAGTTGACACAAATCAGTCTTCACTTGATGTTCGAATATCAGTAGACATTGATGTGGATGACAGTGGTGAAGTCGCAGCTACTTCAGTTATGAAGCTGGGGTCACAATATATTCTCCCACTGTCCTTTGTATCCTTCCCCTCGTTCTGTTAAAATCGCTTTTCACCCTTCTGTTGTTGCTGTGAGCACAGCACCACATATGTGCTCAGTTTCAAATATCTTCCACTTCTACATTTCCGTCATAAAAAGAAATTCAGTTAGCTCGCTCCTTATTATTTTCATATGTGAGCTTGTCATATACAAGAACGAAGGACAAGACAAACCTTAATCGTAACTCAACACTGAGGTACATCACAAAAGTCTGATAAATTTGGCACCCATTTCCCAATCAGTTTTGCAGGGTGCCAAATCTTTCAGACTATAGGGCCACAAATCAGGTGAAGATTCCCAACCGAGAACACCCCCATCCCGAGAAGTTCATCTCCTCCAACCTGAGACGACCAACTATCGGAGGGGGTACTCCGTTGATCCTGATCGGCATTAGGATCGGGTGAATCATCGCTATGCTGACTGATCCGATCCTCCCGGTCCTGTGACCGGTCGTCATGTACGATAGAATCCATATTTAACTTCATCTCACCTTGTGTACCCATTGATCTTCGGTGGTTTCACTCAATCAGGTGGACTCTAGATGAGAAGGATGATTCGAACCAGGTCGGAGGAGATGACCTACTCGAGATGGGGGTGTTTCCGGGTGGGAATCTTCACCGGAGAACGAGTTAGTGTCGATACTTAGGTAAAGTATCTAAAGGCACTGATCGGGAAACTTCGTCCGATCAGGCCAGCCAATAAAATGAGATATAACGAGAAGCCATGGAAACCACGATAAACCCACGATCTTCCACAGTAAACCTCAAACGTTATCTCCACGAAACCTTTCCAATTAATAAAAAGTGTTCAAAACACGTAAGCGTGAGGGGGTGAAGGTTGAATACCTAGACAAAACCCGTCGGGGGACTTCCGCTAAGCCAAAATGCGTCTATGCGCATCTTAACCGGGAATTAAATTGAGCTACAGGGGCCTAGTTAACCCTGCGCTCTCTAGGACCGCGACACGTGGCGGAGCGACTCTTTGTTTAGGGGGTAAATTCAAACCCTGTTATTATATATGCAATATCTAATACCTAATGTACCATACACCAACTTATGTGACCCACCTCATGTGTTAATCTTGCCCATTTCGTCACAAAGTTGCTCCAGTACCATCGTAAACCCATCTTCGACGCATCTTCAACCTGATCCGTACCACTTTTGAACCGATCACGATCAGCTCTTGGCTATCTTTCAACCAGCTTTCTTCGAGAATCAGCTTTAGAACCAGCTCGTGATCGGCCTCTCAGGCACTGTAATTGCCTGAGCCGGCATCACGAGCTGCTTCTAATTCCAACCCGATCTTGGCTGAAAATACTTCTCTTTCAACACCTGGAAGCGGATTCGGGGCTGATCCAGACTGGTTCATGACCGGCACGGGAATCAGGGCGAATCATCCCCGGATCACTTCGAAACACCTCAGGATCACCAAAACATCGACATCCCCCGCTCGCTCAACCCTATCTTCGACCTCCATTGTATATTAAACCGCAAGGTTGAAACCAAATCAGCACTCCTCTTGCAGTTGGATCCGATCTGATCTCTTCATGCTGATTCGGAGCAAGTTCATCGACCCTTGTCGCTTATTCCAGTTTGGTAAGGCTCATACAGCTCGCCACTTCACGCGTCATGCTCTGTCATATACTTGATCTTCATATCCTAAGGCGGGACCAAAGTATTCGTCCGGTCAACCGGGATTTCCATATCTCATCAACTCAAAACACTTGGATCGTCCATGATCCACTCCAATGACCGGGTTTTGCCGTGCCTGATATACCACACCGTCTCTAGTACTGCTCATCATGTGTGTCTTGGCCGATCTAGTTTCGCACATTCTCACGAACTCGATCCGATATCTGGGTATTCACATCCGATCGTGATATTCGCTGATTCGTTAGTCTCTGGGACCGGCCGTGATAACGGTATCATCTTATTTTTCTCCACATTTGCGATGACCCGTTATCATTTATATATCATCCTGAACAGAATCAGCATGTCCCACCCATCAACGGTTCCAACTTGTTCGGTACCCCACAGCCACCAATCAACAGCCTTGTGTGGACCACTTATTCCTGATTTTGTTGAACACCACAAAACCATAATGCATCAATATAAACCTTCGCAACCATCACCCTTCCGTAACGTGACTGTTAAGCCAAACCAATTTTGATTCGAAATTCTTCCATCCTTGGTGCACGTAAAGTCTTCGCTAACAGGTCTGCCACAATGTCCTGACTCGCGACATACTCCGGTAACACCTTGCTCTTCTTAGCGTAGACCTATGGAAATTTCAGCTTGACGCCTACGTTGTTTGCGCTAGCGGCGCTGGCTTCATGTTGAAGATGCTTGATAGCTGCCCAATTGACAATCTAAAAGACAATCGGCGCTTTCGTCTTCGAGTTTTCTCCAGCAATTATTTCATGCCAAGTACCTATCTTCCGCCAACTGCGGTTGCAATAAATTCAGCCTCGGCTGTCGACCATGCAACTGAAACATGCTTCCTACAGATCCAACTGGCCACGATACCGTTCACGTAAATAACCACTTTTCTATCTTGTTTGTCAGCCGCTAAATTGGCATTAGTGTGGTGATGCAAACTGGCATCGGTAGTGCGTCATGATGTTTCAAAACATATTTCGAATTTTCGTACCTTGAGGTACCGCACAATTCTTTTCGAAAAATCCATCCGTGCGTGTCCGTGTGTGCGTCTTGTCACATATCGGGACACGTGCACCTGGCCATCCACGGTAAATTTCCAAGAAGCGACTGAAAAGTTTTAACCTTAGGTCCACCTTCTGCTGAAACTTCGGGTAATATTTCATCCAAATTTATCTCCATTTCTGCTTCCGCAATCGGTGTCCTCACGCTGTTTGCGTCCACCAAACCATGTTTTTTCAAATTTCAATTTATAGTTGTTTCTTGATCTATCAGATAGCCTTCACTCGGACCTCCTCCGATCCTCATGCCCAGAAACTTTCAGCTTTTCCCAACTTCAAGATCGCCATGTCTTCTAAAAAAAACCTTAATGGTTGCCGTCACCAATATATTATCGACGTACACTCCTTCTAATACTGCTCCTGATGAATTTGCGCGTACGAACACACAGTTGTCGCTTATACACTGGCGAAAACGATAGTTTCTGCAGGAGCACGATAACACAGCCTTCCTGCCTGTTTGAGCCCATATACATTCCGTTTGAGCTTTGCAACCAAACTATTTTTCGTTCCTACTCCAAACTCTGCCAATTGTTTGTTTGTCACCTCCATACCCTGGAGTTTGTTGAGATGTATCTCGTATTTATTTTCCTTCAGTGCCGTTGGATATGCGCTAGGAACATCTCCATGTCGCGCATGTAGCTTCCAAATCTGCGACATCGCCAAGATGAGCTTCAAACTGTGGATTTCCATTACTCTTGAAAAAGTCATCAGGTAGTCCCCCTCCCGAACACTTGCCTGTCGCCCCTGGCAACTAAATGCGCTTTGTAACGCTCAATCGTCCCATCCGCCTTTAGTTTTCTCTTGGTGACCCACTTAGTAGGCAGTGGGGTCTTTCTTTCCGTCTTGCGGGCCAGCTTCTATGTCCCAACTTCTTCCAGAGTCCCCATCTCGGCTGCTTCCGCCTTCTTACACTGGTCCGAATTTTTGCTGTCGTGGGCCCTCTGTAACTGGTTGGACAAGGTACCGACGCATTGTTGCCAATACCGGGATTTTCTATATCCACATCCGCAAAAGCAAAAAGCAAATTCTTTTCATCTTCCGTAGGAGCAAGTTGGTCTTGCGTGCCCTCGTCCTATTCAACGTTTGCCCCATCGTCTATCGCGATTTCTTCCACCGAGTAACTGCTTTCATTGTTTCTCTTCAGTTTTTGTTTCTTCGTTTTTTCTTCTCGAAAACTGCAGCCTTCGGGGTCTTCGTGATTCCTTCCGAATTTCCTTTGTTCACCCTAATCTGATGGCTTTTCTCGTTTTCTTTGAGCTTCCATTCACTTTTCCAGGTTTCGCTCTTTATTGGGCAAAATTTTCTAGCTCGACCTCTTTTTGCACTCCGGAGTGCGGGATATCTGTTTGCTGACATCTTGGGTGAGTGTCTCAATCTGGCTCACATGTCTGGTTGTCGCTAGAACTCTGTCATTCAGAAGCAACACTTTGCACCCCTGGTTTCGTCATTTTCCCGGCTCTTTCGGCATGCTTTGCAAGAGACTTATTGCTTGGGTCTCACCAGACCATACACGGCGACCCAAAAACAAACCACATCGCTTACACGCGTTGGTTCTTTCGTCAACATTTGAATGGGCGAAGCCCTGCCAGGGTTTGACCTCGTCGCACTGCGGTTGAGTACGTAGGTGGCATACCCAGCCACTTCCGACCAAAACACAAGACGTACCCCGGAGCCAAAGATCATGCACCGAACAATGTTGAAAATGGTTCGGTTTATGCGCTCCGCTTTGCTATTTGATACTGGTGTGACAGCCTTGGTGTTCTGGAGTCGTACACCAGTCTGCTTGCAATACAGGTCTACGTTTCGGTATTTATCGCCTCCATCCGTCCGTAAGACTTTACTATACAGTGGAACTCATTTTGAACCACACGAGAAAGTATTCAAACATTTTCGCTGCTCGATCTTTTGATCGGGCAGCGAAAACACGTACATAATTTGAAAAATGGTCGACAAGAACGACCATAAAATCGTTTCCACGTCGGTCGCGTGGAGTGAGAGGACCCTTAAGGTCGCTGCATATCACTCCACCGACTCTATCAATTCGGGGAATTTCTCCCACTGTCAACCTCTGTCTGCCACGACTTGACCGCTTTTCGTTCAGCGCAAGTCCGGCAGTTTGGGCGCGAAAACAATGTTCTTTTTATTCCAGATCTGGGGTCTTTAACAAGTCTTTCGACTGAGTCGTATGCTAAATGCCGCAGACGTCCGTGGAAAAAGATAAAATGTACTCCCTTGCACGTCGTCATGTGCCCCTTCGTTTGCCACACTCATCGCTATGTTAGCAAAACATTTTATCACTTCTTTTGGCTGATATGCCCGTAAATTTGCAACGAAAACAGATCCTAACACCTCCACTTGAAAAATAAATTGGTTGCTAAACATCTTCTGCATTTCGGTGCCATTGTCTTTCAGCACGCAACCCTTTTTGCAAAAAGAGCCAAGTGAGATTTGATTCTCGTACAGGTTTGGTCGAAGTAACCGTCAGTTAGTAGGATACATGCACCCCTATTCGAAACACTTTTCAGGGTCGCTTTTCCAATCTTTTCGACGACTAGCGTACCTCCATCCGGGAGGATTAATCTTTCTTTTTCACTGCATGCCACTGAATCTTCCAGAAGACTTTCATCGCACACGAGGTACCGACTAGCTATGCTATCAATTATCCACAGGTCTTCATCGCAAATTGCACATTCTATTGGTGTACTTGCCTTTCCACCATCTCTTTTGGTGGTGGCGACCACACAATGATCTTCCGGTCCTGCATCGTTTGTTCTTCCCCTGTTTCCACCCCTTTTTGACCTGATTCTCCTGAGCAATCACACTGAATGTGTCCCTCCGACCCAGGTCCATCTTGGTCTCCCTTCAACAGCTGGATGTACGCCAAAGTTCCCGAGTTTTTTTTTCATTGCCCTTCTTCATCGATTTCTTGCGCCCAGGCAATCAACTATTGTGCATATTATAGATAATCTTGACGGTGAGGGTTGTACCGTACAAGAAGTGCAAATTTAAATTTCGGGGCTGCATATTTAACGATATTTCCCACGATAAGCTGCTCATTCGAGCCAGTTTTTCGTGCGAGGGTCACAAGGTACACAAATGTTCTGTCCAGGACCGTTTCGGATCCTTTTCCGCGGCGAAAAGTATTGCGGCTTGATGGTCCGTTTTGTTTACTTTGAACGCAATCACATTTTGATCCAGGACGAAATATCGTGTCGGCGATCTGCCACCAGATAGCTGGCGGCACTCTTTTCCAAATGCTCGTTCAACTTTTTTACTTTCAACCGGTCCGTCCATACAAAAACGGAGGCCATCTCCGCTAACTCTATCGCCTCGATAACAAGGTAGGCCATTGTTTGAAACCAGAGCACAAGCCTGTGTATAGTTCTTTACCAAAAAAGTTCGATATGGATAGTCCGGGTATTTTAACCCCTCCAGAATATCCTGTCGATTTCCCTGCTGTTGGCGTCTCTCCTACCACACCTTGTGGTAAAGCTTGTGGTTGTCTTTTCTACCGAGCATGCCCGATACCGGCGCGGAAGACACCACTTCATTCGGGACCATCTTCGGCGCTTGGGTCGTTTATTGTCAGGCGTTTACAAAACGGTCCATAGTTTTGCAACGTTTTCTTGAAGACACTTGCGGCCGATCAAACTGGGGATCCCTTTCTAGACCCCGGGGACGTACTGGGAGCGAGCCCTTGCGATCGCCCCTTTTCCATTAAGTCAAGCCGACCTTCCAATTCTTTTACGTTCTCCCTCAGAGCTTGCACCTCTGCAGCCGAGAGTTCCACCATTTCTTTTCCTTTTTTGACGCGACAAAAGCACGTAGTAACTCACGAAAAAATCACGAGAAAAACACGCTGTAATAACGTAATAACCACGACAAAAATGCGTGGCAGTTCGCGGAAAAACACGAGAAAATTACGTAACAATTCACGCAAAAACCACCGTAAAAACGAGAGAAAAAATTCCACAGGCGAAACAAAAAATCCGCAATGTAGACGTAAAAATTGAAAATTTGAAATTAGCGTGACGAGAAAACTTTTTAGAGTAGGTGTGACGCGAAAACACCGTAATAATCAACTTTCAATCTGTTGTTCGGGGACTTTCTTTTCCTTGCTGGTGTTAACCAAGCAAGCTGTAGCAATTGTTATGTAGCGCGACTCCAGCCCCGTGAACCTTGGGCTCATAAAATGCTCTTGTGAATCCGCGCACCTAAACCGATTAGTGCTTAGTGGTGCGCAGTCACGTTTGGTGTGTTAGTACCGAAGTGAAAGATGCGACGAGGAAGTGTTGTCTTTCGCGTTGCGCTGACTAGTCGCTAGTAAAAAGGAAAGTAAAATTTATATAAAGTTAAAAAATCTTGAACCAAAATTTCCTAACTTAAAATTAAAGAAAGCTGTGCATAAATTCACTGTAGCTTTGCTTTGTCGGACATTTCATTTTATCAACCTTGACAAAAACATTGGGACGGAATAGGTATACGTTGATCGGTCAATTCACAGACTGGCATAAACTCAACTATACGTATAGCTGGAAAACGACTTGGCTAGAAAACCAGGGCCCTCTAGCCGTCAAGTCAAACTAACCACGTGTCAATCTATTCGATGCAAATAGTTTTGAATTTAAGCTCAACAATTGCAAAAACTCGCGAAGTCGTCTTCTTCTAATAATAAAAGCAAGTCTAAAATTGCGGTCTTGACCCGAGGCAGGGAGGGCTTCACCTGACTCTGTCGCCATCCCCACTCAATATTGCTTTAACTTGTATGCAGCAAAACAGTTGCCAAAACCTTCTAAGTCATTTCTTTTAATACTAAAAGCAAGTAAAAAATATGTTGACTCGAGGCAGAGGGATGCTTCACCTGACTCAGTCACCATCATCACTCAATATTGCTTTAACTCGTATGAACAGAACACTAATATTATCCACTCTTATTATACCTAGCAGCAACCAGATCGATAACAACTCGATACACTTCCATTATTTTTTATCTCGAACTGAAAACTACAAACACATACTCAAATAGCGATACGTGTGCAAATACTTCCATTTACCAAAACCGTCGTGACCTCTGGAAAAAGAGAGAAAATCTCGCGAAAATGTTTTGCCTGGAGCGTGATAATGTAGCAACATTCTAAATAGCAATACAAACAATGAGTTTCAGTACGTACAACAGCGGTTTTTCGCCGGAAATTGGGTACCTTATCTAAATTAGGATAACTTTGTTCAATCACCAGACAGGTGGAATCCGCATGAACCAATCTAAAGCTCGAATCATGAACTAGGCAGTGGCGTAAAGGGTTATCCTTTTTTTTCGATGTCTCCGAAAAAAATTTACATGCTGATAAAAGTCGACCAAAACCCACCAAAAATATCGAA
The DNA here is from genome assembly GCA_001887855.2 of Sclerospora graminicola. Classification (NCBI taxonomy): domain Eukaryota; phylum Oomycota; class Peronosporomycetes; order Peronosporales; family Peronosporaceae; genus Sclerospora; species Sclerospora graminicola. The sequence continues at coordinate 30,388 of MIQA02018207.1, read as the reverse complement.
AAACAGCAGTTTTTCGCGGAAAATCTTCATAGAAATGTCGCTGAAAAACCTAAAAGCTAAAACGTCGACCAAAAACTACCCAAAATATCCAAAACAACACTTTTTCTTATGTGCGAAAAACTGCTTCTTTTGAGCAATCAGCCAATCGTGGCACGAGTAGCAAATATACAGACATATAATTGGCCCCCTGAACGCACCCGCGGAACACTGCTGAGAAGCATTTCTAACGGGATCCTGTGCTGTGGGACAGGCAGAAATAGACGCTCGTATTAAATAAAAGTCGTCCACATATGCCTTGATCTGCTATGGTCAAAACACATGTGGCTCATGATCCGAGATGGGCTTATGACCCGATAAGGAGTCATGACCTCAAATCGCTACGAAGTTAGGAAACACGAACGCGTTTACCAGGGTATGATTGTTTAATCACTCTTGCCTACCTAGTGCTTACTACGCATCTGTCTGTAGCAGTTTCACATCAACTTTGCCCGAAGCAGCGCATGTAACCGCTGTCAAACACCTCGACCGGAAGGGTTTGGTGGTGTGACAAATCCAAGCCTAAAGGGGGAACACACTTTAGAGGTCCACCTGAATTTGATCAGCCTGGAGACTGGACGTGCAACACGCATGCTGTGTTTGTGTGCTATTTTAAAGCGAAGCTGATGAAGTAGCGATTTTTGTGTTGATGTGGTAATGTAAATTGGAAGCGACGATCCGAATGCAACATGTGTAAAAGCTCCAAGCCCGGATGTCTTTACAGGTGAGTGAGCATCAAAGATGTGAAGAAGTAGTGAAAGCTCTGATTACGATGTTATCCTAGGACGAGAAACACGATGGCGATGGAGGCGGCTTTAATGAACGCCAGGAACGGTGAGCACCTAACGTAATTTCGATCTTGTTTAAGGTTGCTAACCCTGTGACGCAACTGTTTACGTTTAGAGTTGCGTCGGCTAAGACCGAGGTTGGAGAAGATGGCTACGACGACTTTGCCATGAAGAAAAAAATTGCACCGTCGATAGAAAAGCACCTCACTATGATATGTTATTATTATCTACTAATATGTATAAAAGAAAAGCGTCCAAAGCTGAGCGGGAGGCTACGACACTCGCTCGTTTACACCGGTCTTACAGCTGCAATATTTAATTAGTTCTTCAGGTTGTTACATTTCTCATTATCTTATTTTTTCCAGCGCGCTATACCAGCCGCCCGATTGTGCTATCGGCTCATCTTTAATTTATTCGTTGTCTGAATCGAATGAGAAAAGGGACACAGCAGCAGTTTCAGCTAAAATCGCTAAACCCTGGAAAAAGAGGGTGGCGCAGCCGATCATCATCGGCTTCACCACGACATTAAATTTATTCAGACGTCCCAGTCGAAGTCGTCATGAGCTGAAGTACCGATATAGCTCAAGAAAAACAGACGGGACCAAAGCCCTGCTGATCGAGGTGGCGGTCGACGCCGCCGCACTCGAGCCGTGATCGTAGTATTAGTTCGGAGATAGACCGCACCTGGTATGACAGGCGTTACAGGTAGACTTCGATCGGTTTGAAAAGTACCAAAAGACATCGAAAATAATACAACGCAGTAAAAGGTAGTTGCCGTACAACCGATCATCTGGTCAAAACACGCAATTCCATGGATTCGGGTAAGTTAATGAACGAGAATGTGAGCATTGTTATCTATAGAACAACCTAATATTATTGCCATTATGTTTCTGTTTTAGCTAGTGTCATTATATACATTCCTCGACATATTGTTTAATACATGTATCTTGGCAAGTATGAGATTAAAACCTGGGTCATGATCCCGCTAGGAACGAAACAGATTTCACGGCGGTTTTCAAAAACAGATGGCTCATATTTTGGGGGATCATGATCCCGTTACGAACGCCTCTAAGCTGCGGAAAACCGCTGTGCTACGTTATATTTAATACATTATATGGCGACTTTTACCACAGGTGGTTGCGGGAACGGAGAGAGCCACCTGGACGAAGTCGTTCGCCGGGTCGCGGTAATGTTGACCCGACGCGAGATGTTAGAGCAGGCGGTACTCCGCCTGTTAAGAAACATCAGTCAGAAGGCTTACGCCGCTTCTAGATCGTTTTATCGTACGGAACCACGTGTTCTGTACAAGGTGGGGTTTTGGACCCCAGCGTGGGCTACGATGCCCGACAGCGGTGGTCACCACAAACGCGACTGCCAGTATACGTTGTTCGACCTCAACGCCCTGGACGACTGCGAAGACATCCGGAAACGTCGATTAGATCGAAGTACAGACGATTGACGTCTGTACTTTATCGACCTATTCTCCAGGTTTGTTATTACACGAACCGAAAAGGGTCGCGGAAGATCATGGACGACAAGGATGCCCTGATCAAAGCTGTGCTGATAATTACAACAAAGGTCCCGATGATTACGTGAAGTGAATTCACGTAATGCGCGAGCGCTTTCTAAAGCACTCGAGCTTAGATAAAATGGAGTACATCAATTACACCTGCATCAAAGAAGAGATAATCTGTGGTGTCCCTTCTCATCTCGGCTGCTCTTGTTGTCCAAGGGGCGCACCTCGTCTGATCGAGGAGAAATTGCGGGGGTACAGTGGTTTCTCTGTACCCTCCAAGGTTAAGGGCCTCATTGATGCCCTTGATGCATTAACACCTAGTGTTAGTGCTTTCTCGAGCTACGAATTTGAGGAGAGGTATTCTTCTTAAACTTCTTCAGGAGGTCAGGGGCGTCAGCCCTCAGAACCTTGTTCGGCTTCCAAGAGGCAAAATTGTGGGAATATCCCAACCAGCGTACCAAGTACACGGTGCGCGGTCCCTTCTTATAGGGAACCAAGCGCTCGATAATGTACCACTTATTCCCACGGTTATCTATTAGGGGTGGTGGGGGTTGATAGCTCACTCGCCATCGTTGTTGCGGAGCATGGTTTGCTGCTCCGCAGTCTCAAGAAGGGCCTTTCTTGCTTGAGAGGTGAAATGTCCCATTCTAGAAAGACATATCGTTCCGTCGTGAAGAGATTCAAAAAATTCTGGGTGTAATGGGGACATAAGTGATATTTATGTTGAAATATCACAGTTCAATTTCAGACTTACTGTCTAAAATGGGAATATTGGATTATAATTTATTATAATCCACCCTGAGAACAGATTCTGATATAATTATCTAATCTAACAAGAGATCTAATTATAAGGGTATTATTAGATCAGTTTATACTACATGTTTGTATGATTAGTTAGGATTTAATTTTAATTATTGACTCTAAACCAATCATAATGTATTCTCTCTTAAACTTACCTTCTTCTAGACACGTGGCTTAGTTATATATTTATATAGATTATTTGATTAATTAAATAGTCTGCTCTAACGTTTATCTTGCTTAAACTATACAGAACCAAATTACATTTGGTTCTGACCAATTGCACGCTTCCTCACTCGCAATTAAACAGTGTGTGCCTGTAGCAACTAGCCTGTTACACCTGGTATCACTTAGTGGTCCGTCTTAACGACTACTGTTCACACGTTCCACTAGTTAACTAGCGGAGCGAAGGTTTAAGAGCCGCCCGACCGTCATGACGACGGCCAGTGATCGTGAGCGCAAGATTTAATGAAGGAAAATTTCCCTCAATGGACACAAAGAAGTGTGGACACCGTGGTGGAGATGATGCAGACCATAGGGCCCGACATCATCACCATCCTCCGAGGTAAAACCCCGGAGAAGCTTTAGAAACGGTTAGTCGTTTCAAGAGGATGTACGTAGATCCTCAGGTGCGTTCCGTAATGCTACGGTCGCCACCAACAACGGCCACAGCGAGCGTTGAGGTAGTAAAGGCGCGGATTCCGCCCTTTACTGGCAAAGGGGGTAAACCCCTTCGTAGATGGTTCGCAGAGGTGGAAGACGCCATCTCTGCGCAAAAGATTGTGGACCCACGTTCACAAGCTTATTTCGCCACCACATGCCTGGGCGGTCGTGCCAGGGCATGGGCGATGAGCCGCAGATCCCCTGATAGATTTGCGTTCCTGACGTATCTGGATTTGAAAGCTGAGCTGAAGCTCAACGTCGAAGCTCCAGAAATGGAGCTTAGTTGCCGTGAAGAGTTCATGGAACTTAAGCTTAGTTTACATGCTTACGCTCAGAAAATACAATATTTGTTGTCAAATATTGTATAAGCGCCGGTGTCCCCTACCATGCAGGTCAGCGTCAACGCATGCTGAGCTCAGTCGAAGGGCTCAACAGCCTTTCGACTTTAACATGCCGCCAGTGAAGCATGTTAATAATAACTTCTCGAACAGACGAAGTTCACACTTTGTCCCGCGAAACCAAAACCCGCGCCAGGGCACGGGCGGAGGAGGTCCAGAACCCATGGACCTATCGGTTGCAGTTGCCTCGACACCGAGGCAACAAAAAAACGAGAACTTCCTTCGCTGCAATAGATGCGCGAAGATGGGCCATTACGCCCATGAATGTATGGCGCCGCACAGTCAGCGGACTGGACAGTCCAACACCAACAGGGGTAACCCTTTGTTCATGCAAAAAACGTCAGCAACCAGTAAGGGCGGAGCGCCCTACTGGACGGGATATCCCACATGCCGACATAGGGCATGTGAGGATAACAGACCTGTCAAAGGTGCAGAGTGAAGGGAAACCTCTCATCACCCTGGAGGTTAAGCCGCATGGAAACAATGTCCCCATGCGCGCTCTGTTTGACACAGGAGCGTCAAACAATTTCGTTAGAACTGAGGTTCTAACGTCGTTGAATTTCGTGGAGGTTGAATCTCCACGAAGTATGTTGTCAGTCCGGTTAGCAACCGGTGCAACCGTGGCTATACCAAAGCGTGTGATTCTAACACGCTTCGAGTTAAACGAACTGTCGTTCGAGGACGAATACATCGTCCTCGACCTTGACGACAAGTTCGATGTTGTCTTGGGCATCCCTTGGATGTCCAAGCTTCAACCAACGATCGACTGGGTTAACCTGTCGAGACGACTGCGGCGGTCTCACAGGATCTGATCACCCTGTGAGTAATCCGGCTATATCTAACGATACAACCGCAGAGTCACACAGTCTGGTGGGTAGCGATGGCACCACCAGGTCTGATCCGACTATATCAGCGGATGGTACACCCGCTGATAAGAGTACAGAGGGACTTGCACACGCAACGGAAGAGTCGTTGCGTGTCAGTAACGTGTGCAACACGGGTGACAAACACCCCCGTGTTGAAGTAACCACGACCTATGACGGTCGTGGTGAGGAGAATTTACCCACGGTGGGAAACACCCATCGTGAAAATAATGAAACCGTCACGGAAGCAAATGACTTCCGTGTCGAAGACGAAGAACTCACGACTGAGAGCAGTCGTGAGCATGGAGAACCCATGGTTAACAGCGGTCACCATGTTGTTGATGCCTTGCGCACGAGTGATAACGATCACCGTGTCGCAGAACAGGCAACAAATCAGACGAGTGTGTCTGATCTTGCGGTCGTGTCCGTCGAGACGATAAACGTCTTGACGCGAGCAGAGACTGGATTAGCTACCCAGTCTCTAACACTTGACTACCCTCCGAACATAGGTTCGGATGTTATGGCCCTTCCAGCCTTGAGCTGGAAGAAGTTCGTAAAGAACTTGCGCGATGATCAGATCGATCAGATCTGTGTCATCGTCGCAACAGACGGATGTTGTGGATATTTGTGAACGAATATCCAGCTTGGAAGTAACAGAAATTGGAAACGAAACCGTTCCCAATGAGCAAACCAAAGTTCAGCGCTTTGAAGCGCAGAGCTGGGAGTCGCTTAAGGCGACTTCCCCATACTATGAGGTACTTTGGGAATACGCTGACGTATTCCCAGAATAAGTACCTTGTGAGCTCCCGAAAGATAAGGGAAGTAAGCACGAGATTGATCTCGTGCCTGGCACAAAGTACTGTGTCACGCAGCAATAGCTACTGCCGCGTGACCAAGTCAAGGCGATCGACGAGTTCTCCGAGACTCGTCGTAAGGCGAGACATTTGCGGGAGTCTACCTCACCGCACTCCAGTCCCACCTTTTGCGTAAAGAAATCCACTTACGGGTGGAGAATCGTTCATGCTTTTAATAAGCTGAACGCAGCCACGGTACCGGCGCAGACGCCGATACCGCGGAAGGATGTCATCATAGATGGAATGGGCGGGAGCACCGTATTCAGTGCTCTCGAATTTAAGGGATGGTTTCTACCAAATCCTTACCGTGAGAAGGATATCCCTCTCACGCCAGTAAGCACTCCAAGCGGCATGCTTTGGGAGTGGCCTGTAATGCTGCAGGGGCTTCGAAATACCCTTGCCACCTTCAATAGATGCATCACGCATCTATTGCGCCCGTTGCGAGAATTCGCATCGAGCTACTTTGACTACGTGCTCATCCACAGCAAGGCTGAACAGGGTAAAACTGAGGTAGATGTTCACAAAGAACATCTACGTCAGGTGTTAGAGCTTATGCGTAAGCATAAGCTCTATGCGAATTTAAAGAAGTGCTCCTTTGGTGCACCTGATATACCCGTTCTTGGCTGCTTTGTGAGCAAGATCGGGATGCGCCCTGATCCGGAAAAGATCAGGGTGATTGTTGTTTGAATGGCCTACGTCAAACAAAGTCAAGGAATTTCGAAAGTTCCTTGGGTTGGCGACATACTTGCACAGTATTTTCGTGCAATTATGCCGGTCTTATTCGACCTCGTTCTCAGTTACTGAAGAAAGATGTCGAATGGTACTGAGATACCCAGTGCCAAGACGCATTTTGATGCAGTCAGCGGAGCTTGACTGAAGCGCCTGTCTTGGCTATAGCAGATAACGAGCGATCGTTTTACGTCGTTTGCGACGCGAGCGATTTCGCAATCGGCTGTGTGCAACTGACGCGATTGGTAAAAGACGATCACGATCATTGTGAACGCGCTGCATCAAGGCACAACCGATTGCGAAATCGCTCGCGTCGCAAACGACGTAAAACGATCGCTCGTTATCTGCTATAGCCAAGACAGGCGCTTCAGTCAAGCTCCGCTGACTGATCAAAATGCGTCTTGGCACTGGGTATCTCAGTACCATTCGACATCTTTCTTCAGTAACTGAGAACGAGGTCGAATAAGACCGACATAGTTGCACGAATACTTGTGCAAGTATGTCGCCAACCCAAGGAATTTTCGTCGCATCGTCGTTCCAAACGATGATGATCTCAAACATCAAATACTGTTTGAGTATCATGATGCACCGATTTCGGGAAATCAAGGCCGAGAGAAGACGTATGCTTCTGGAAGTTGCTTCCTTAATTTATCGGACCCTTTAAAGTCCAAAGCGTTAAGGGGAATGCCTATACACTACACATTCCCACGGCCATGCGCCTACACCCGACGTTTTACGTTTGGGGGGCTCAAGCCGTACGAATCGTCTACGTCTTCGGACGAGACGCATCGCCTCGGCGAATGCCGTGCTTCTTCAAGTCTCCCAAGAGTACTTGTAATCGTTTTCTAGCCGATTGTGGGAAGTCCGGAGATTCTCCATCTCCGCGATCAAGATCGGCTAGCAGATGATCATTTTTCTGCTGCAGGGCCAGAAGAGCGCTTAGATTGTCGCGAATCTCATCGAGATGAGAACGATATGTCCTCATCGAGTTGGCCATGTCGGCGCTCAGGGCGTTATAGCGCCTGTCGAGCTTGCGGAGCTGCGAACCATGCTCCACAACAACAACGGCGAGGTACCAACTCCCGCCGCCCCTGATTGATAATCAGGGGAATAAGCGTTATATTCTCGAGCGCTTGATAGCGAAGCGCTAGGTTCCCTATAAGAAGGGGCAGCGTACCGAGTACTTGGTACGCTGGTTGGGGTATTCCCAAGAGCTTGACTCTTGGGAACCGATTGAGGTGCTGAGGGTGGATGCCCCTGACCTCCTGAAGGAGTTTGAGAAGGATACTGCTCCTCAAACTCGTAAGAAGCATCAACACTAGGTGTTGATGGGTGCAACGTATCAGCACTAGGTGCTAATACATTAAGGGCATCAATTAAGCCCTTAACACTATCGGGTACCGAGTAACCTCGGTACCCTCGTAGCTCCTTTTTGGTAAGACGAGGAGCTCCCTTGGGACAACAAGGGCAAGCCAAGTGAGAAGGAACTCCGCAATAAATTCCTTCTTTGATGCAGGTAAAAAGGATAAATTCCATTTTCCTGAGCGTGAATGCTTTAAAAGCGCTCGCGGTTTACGTGAACTTTGTTCACGTAATCGTCGGGACCTTTGTTGTAGCTCTCAACAAAGCGTTCCAACTTTGCGTCAGGGCGTCTTTATCGTCTCTGTTCTTGCGCGACCCTTTCCGGTTCGTATAGTAACGAACAGGTCGATAAAGTACCCACGTCTATCGTCGGCACTTCGATCAAAGTTGTGATTGCGAAGGTCTTCGCAATCATCAAGCGCGTTGATGTCAAACAGGAGGTATTGACAATCGCGCTTGGTGTGCCCGCCACTTTCGGGCACTAACGTCCATGCTGGGGCCCGAAACCCCACTTTGTACGGAACATGTGGTTCCGTACGACATGACGAATCAGAAGCAGCGTAAGCCGCTTCTGCACGTTGTTTCTTGGCAAGAGGAGCACCACCTGCCATCCTAAAGTCGTCGTCACGACCTGCCGAGTGACGAGGACCAGGAGGGGCTCTACGCTCCTCACACCACCGTATAATGGAATTGTCGCTGTCGTAATCGACAGCGTCAGAATCCACCTCGTCATCACTTAAAGGCGAAGCAATTCTAGCGAACTTACGCTCGCTAGATTCATTGCGGAGGACGATGACGTCCCCACCCTCTTCTTGGTAGTCAGATGACTCTCCAAAGACGGAGTTACACTTCTTCGCCACCCGCCCGATGGCAGGTGAAAGTGCAAAAGATGCCGCGCTAGCGGCATCTTCTCGCCCTCTTTTAGACACTGCTTCTGCAGCGTCTACTACGAGAGACAATGGGTCTCTCGGCTTATTCTTCGACGCTACATCAGTGGCGTCGCATGCGATGTTGGCACCTCTGCACGTGATGCAGAGGTGGAGGCTGCGTTGGCAGTATCGTAGCGCCTTTTAGAGCGCCGCCGCGTTTCTCGACCATTGGATTTTATGGTCATTAATGGGTTATAACAGAATATCGTTATGACCAACAAGTGCCAACATTCGATTGGCCAATATTACGTCATATTATTGGCCAACCACCTTGAGTGGGGGGGGTGATGTAATGGGGTGCCATTACATAAGTGATATTTATGTTGAAATATCACAGTTCAATTTCAGACTTACTGTCTAAATGGGAATATTGGATTATAATTTATTATAATCCACCCTGAGAACAGATTCTGATATAATTATCTAATCTAACAAGAGATCTTATTATAAGGGTATTATTAGATCAGTTTATACTACATGTTTGTATGGTTAGTTAGGATTTAATTTTAATTATTGACTCTAAACCACTCATAATATCTTAAACTTACCTTCTTCTAGACACGTGGCTTAGTTATTATTTATATAGATTATTTGATTAATTAAATAGTTCTGCTCTAACGTTTATCTTGCTTAAACTATACAAGAACTAAATTACATTTGGTTCTGACCAATTGCACGCTTCCTCACTTGCAATTAAACAGTGTGTGCCTGTAACAACTAGCCTGTTACACTGGGAGCTCACGTTTCCCTACAGAAGAAGAATGATCTTCTGCCGGTCGAACTTGATCGTCAAAAGGCAGAGCTCGAGCGGAACAAGGCGGATACGAACATTCTCCGTGCTGCCCACGATCGACTGGAAACCGATTACAATTCTCTTTTGAGAGACAGTACGACATTCGCCGTGGGGATGCGTCTCGTCGTAAGACGGAGACGAAAAATACGGCTTGATCCTCCCAACGTAAAATGTTGGGTGAAGGGGCATTGCCACGAGAATTTCTAGCGTATAGACATCCCCCTCACCACTTGTCCCTTTTATGGTCCGATGAACTTAGGAGGCAACTACGTGTAGGGAAGTTGCTAATTGCATGTGTAGGCAAATTAACTGTTGATAATAAAACTAATTCGCCTTTTCAAAAAATGTTAGTGTTCTTCCTTCGAGTTTTGTCTGCATTATGCTTCTGCTTGTTAAAATCAGAAGCAAGTGCATCTGTGGTGGAGCCGATTTCCAAATCCATGACCGAAGTCTTGGGGATACCCACTGGCCCGGACGACCAACTATCGGAGGGGGTACTCCGTCGATCCTGATCAGCATCGGAATCAGATGTATCACCACTGTGGTGACTGATCTGATCCTCCCGGTCATCTGGCCGGTTTTCATGCTCGTCAGGATCTATGTTTAACTTCATCTCACCTTGTGTACCCGTCGATCGGGGCTGATTACACTCACTTAGGTGGACTCGGTGACGAAAAGGATGATCTTGATCAGGTCGGAGGGTTTGACCTTCTCGAGACGGGGGGGGTCCTCGGGTGGAAATCTTCACCGGAGAACGGGTTGGGGTCGACACTTATTCAGTATCTAGGCACTGATCAGGAAAGTTCGTCTGGTCAGGCCAGCCAATGAGAGAGAGATATAACGAAACGAAGAAAATGCGATCAATCCACGATCTTCTACAGTAATCCACAAACGTTATCTCCACAAAACCTTTTCCAATATTATTGACGTGCTCCAAACACGTGTGCGTTGAGGGTGAGGTTCGATCACCTAAAACAAACCCGTCGGGGGTCTTCCGGTAGCCAAAATGCGTCTAAGCGCGTCTTAACCGGGAAATAGTTGAGCAAGAGGGGACTAATCAACCCTGTGCTCCCAATGACCGCACACGTGGCGGAGCGACTCTTTGCTTTAGGGGGAAAATCTAAACCTGTTATTATATATGCAAAGTCCTATACCTGTGTACCATACATCAACTCATGCCTGACCTTTACTTCGAACCTATTTACTTCGTCGCACGGTTGCGTAACACCCTCTTGCCCATCCTGACTGCACCTTCAAGCTGATCTGTACCACTTATGCCCTGCTCACGACCCGACTCTTCGAAGGATCTTCAGCCCATCCCGATCTTTAACAAACGACCTTGAAACCACTTGAGATCTGCTCTTCAGCACTTGTCCACTTCGTATACAGTCCGACCAAACCGAGAACTTACTTGCCCTTGCATCTGAACGCTGATCAGCCCTGATCACGATCGGCATAGTGATCAACCGAGTGATCAGGTGGTGATCAGGCCGATCAGCCCTTGATCACCTCGGGAACGCTCTGGGTCGTCATCATCACGACTCAATTCATCTTCTAAGCCATACTTCCGACCTTTATACCCCGTCAGGACAACCATATAACACCGATCTCGGCTGATCAGGCCTGATCAGGCCTTGCCACGTCATCTTCGGACCAACCAAAGGTTCTCATCACTCACACAACCTGTCACTCCACATGCCCGACTTCATTCCACATCTAATCTTCATTGCTCGGGCATGATAGGCTGATCAGGCCGTAACTTCGTGTCATGATCAACTTCAACCACTATACCATTCAGAGATCGGCTGGTCACCTGCCCTTGATACGTCATGTCAACAGTTACTCTTTTCTTATTACATCCACGGGAACTCCACTTAGTAACTGTAGTAACGATCGTGATCGTGATCTCCATCATTCCGTCAGTGTCTGGGACTGGGCTTAACGACAATACTTGGCTGATTTCTCCACGTCGTGAATATCCGTTGTCCGCCACCTTTTCCTCTTAACCGTGATCAACCTTTTCCCACCCATCAACCGTCATATGTTGATGGATGTTCTATCGTCACCAATCAACGGCCATGTGTGGTCCACTTCAGTCCCAATATTTTCCGATCGCTTTACCACAGTTACTTTATGGAGCCACCCTTGTAGAACACTTTGCCCCTTAACAGCTATTTCTATCTGACAACTTCCTATCTTTCTGGACAGAATGGCATCTAGCGGTTTCTGCAATTTGTGCGCTAGACTCCATGCATCAAGTGCCTTCTGACTCCACACTTTCCAGCTTAAGTTGTGGGTCACTACAAGTAATTCAGATAGATCAATTAGCCTTTCCAAATTGCTAGATGGCAGCTCGATCTTCTTAACTCCCATATGGGAGCTATATCCCCTCGGGTGTTTAGAGGAGAGCACTGTTTCCTTGAACAATTGTTGCGTTAGAAGCAGCCACGTTTGTAGCTGTGGCCGGGTTTGTTCCGCGTCTTTTAATGTCTGGCTAAGTACGAGAGCCAGTTCTTCTGGAGTATTCTTTTTGGGAGGTAAAACGTATGTAGCTACTACATCTTCTGCCTGAGGAACTACCACCGACTCCTCTACACCATCCATGTCTGATGGCTCAGATTCCTCCTCCTTGGTCAAGTCAATTAGCTCCTCCTCGTTAGTTTTATTACCCACTGTCCCCTCTTCCGATGATATTTCTTCTTGAGGGGATTCCGGGACAACTTCATCTACGTCCCGGTTCTCCAAGCTTTCCTGCCCGTCCTCTAACAGACGGGCATCCACATTTTCGCTTTTCCCCTGAAGCTTGTCAGGGGGTTTGCGTTCTTCACCAGGGTTGTGTCCTGGAGAATACATTCACTTAAACTAAGTCGCTAGTTCGCCGTGCAAGTCCGGATCCACACACTACCTTTAATGGGTAGGTGGGGTCTGAGTAAAAAAATCGGGATAGGCCCGTTCTCAAGTTAATTGGACTAAAATAGACTACGTTACATGTATTATCAACAAATAATAGTTAATTGGACTAAAATAGTACACAGACTTCGCTTTCGTGAAACTGAAAACGAACAGTCTCTATTATATGTTTTAGTAAATGTAGTCCAATTAGTCTTAACTATTAGCTACTATGTACATATAAAACCTAGTATGCAATTTAGGCTCAGAGCAGGTGGAGTCTTTGGCTTGCATTCGCTGAATATCACATGACAGGGAAGCGCTTGGCGTTCTCGAGACCGGCTCATTCTTCTGGTTTGCAGCTTGATGATGACAAGTAGATGACGTGATAGCTGGTTCTGGTGCTGACTGATGTTGGAATAAGCACTCTAAACTTACTTGAAGTCGGAACCCCTCTTCTCTTGTGTCTCTGTTTGCCTTCTCGAATTCTGCAACCGCCGCTAATTGCGCCCGTCCTTGCTCCCACACGAGCTGTAGATGCTCGTGCTCATCCTTGACAATGCCTTGGAAAACGACTTGATTCCGTAGTTGCCATAGCCACGTCATGAATATTCCACATAAGCCTCTCCAGATTCTATCAAATGACTCCAGAAAGTCATCCTCTGTTCTTCCATTTCTGTACATCATTGCCTGAGTCAACAAAATACCCAACGGAGGTGCTGTCTTGTTCAGGATGTGTTCTCGATAGTTGTTCACCCCTTGATTCGTTATCTCCACTCCTACCCATTGTTGAAGGAGCTTCCGCCAAATCATCTTTGCCCGCCTGCAGTCCCACATGATGTGGAATATGTCTGACCTGATTCCACGACACCGGGCGTCCATCAAACAGCGTCCTTCGTATTTGTGTCTCGGGATAAAAGTATTTAGTTGCATTGTAGTCATACGATACATAACCCACACCTGATAATTAGTTAAAACATTATCATGGGACCATACCTGGTTGGGCTCAATATCTTGAACCCTCTGCCACCAGTCATTGTCCTTGCATTGTCGTTTCCACTTAGCCATTAGTCCATTTAACCCCGACGCCACTCCTCGATGATATATCTTCCGGAACTGCTTCCTCAACGATCCTGGTATCCTGTATATTGAGGTTGCGTCTGGTATACTCCACCCGATGAGATGGAGCTTCGGGTGAGCATGGAAGGCCACTAGTTGATCCTCACTGTCCGCCTCCACTTCTTGACTTAAACACTCGTGTTCTGCAATCTTCCAGTGTATACCGTTTAATTCTTGTCTTACTTCCACCCATTGAGCTCCAACTGGGCTTTTGCCTCGAAGTCGTCCTACCTCCACCACCTGCCAATTAAAATCCCGTAATAGTTCGGGCCCTCTACACAGTGTTATTGGCGGCTCCTCTCCGATGATCTCACCAATCTCCACTCTCGGCGACGCTAGGATGATTGCGCTCATCCACCTGCTTACTTTAGCCCTGGTGTGAGACTCGGTTCCTACGCTTAAAACCTGCCATGCATAAGTAGAAGCAGTTAGTCTTCGTATTCCTAGTTCGCGTATTGTCACCACCGGAATCCTATCATATTTTTTTGTCGTTAATACAGGTGCCCTTGTCTCTGGAATCCACGGATTATCTCCCCAGTCATACGTTCCCCAAAACGGCACCATATGAGGCGGTAACAGTCCATGAAAGTGTACTGATTGTAGGTCAATCTCAATAGTGAACATTTCACCTTGCAGAAGTGTATGGGCCTTCCGCTGCAATTGCTCCTCTTGTATTGCCCGCAGTCTTGGCAGGTGCTGTAACGTGTAAGTGTTCAGTGCCGTTGACTGCTCCGTATTCGGTCCTAGCCATTCGCAGATTTCCCTTGTCACGTTAACTCCTCGCTTGATTGTTGCTCCCCCAACTGCTTTACAAAATGAAAAACCTCTAAGTGGTGTGAAACGTACACTGCTGTGACTTCTGTGGGCTGGTTCCAGTAAGTCTATCCAGGCTCTCTGGTAACAATCTGGAGCCGCTATCAGCCATTGGGTAGCAATTTTCAATCTTTGTACTCGTATTGCCACCGGTATAGAGATAAGGCCGACCCCTCCTGCTCCCTTCGGTGTGAACAACAGATATGGCGTAACTTTATGACGGCATGATTCCGTGCTTGTCGAATTGCCCCATATGAAATTCTTCTGAAGTTGTAGCAATCGCTTGAGTCCCGCCTCCGTTGGTTCAAACGCCTTCGCCGTAAAGAGTATAGCGGGTAGCGCGATCGCGTTGAAAAGTTGTACCCGTTCTGCTACTGCTGTGCCGCACTTTGCTGCTGTAACCAGGCGCCGCTGTATGTTCCGTATTCTCAGAGCCCAGTTCTTCTCTCTAAGATCTGTCCAACCGACTTGGTATCCCAGGTATCTTACTGATTCTCCGGTTTGTAATACCGGTATTTTGTACCATGATTTTGGAACCCGGTTTGCTTGTAAGAAAAAAAATGACTTTTTTGTGGCTGAATTTTGAGCCCGGCCAATTCACCAAATCGTTTCACTACCCGTAACGCCTGTTCAACTTGTGACGCCCTTCGTACAAAAATCGTGGAATCGTCCACAAAGGCCGAAAATCTATGTTCTTCCGCTTTCTCACTTTTAAATGGGCGCACTCCTTGTAGATCTATATCTTGTGCGATCGCCAAACCCAGAGGCTCCACTGCCAAGATGAAAAGTAGTGGTGCTAGTGGGCAACCTTGGCGGATACCTGATCTCACCTTTATTGGGCGTGAAAAAGCCTTATTGACATAGAACTCTGCCATCGTCTCATTGTGTAATCTCTCCATTAATGCGATAAATTGCTGCGAAAATCCAAAAATCGATAGAACCGTCATTAAATATTGCCTGTCCACAGTATCGTAAGCCTTGCTAAAATCCAAAAATAATACACCCGCGCTATCGTTTAAATCTTGTTTTTGAGAATGTTCATACTTCTTCAGGGTTGCTTTCATCATGATAATCGCTTTGTCCATTTTTCTACCCGCTACAAACCCTTGTTGAGTGTCTCCAATTAAATTCCCCAGAAACCTTTGCATTCTCCGTGCTAATATTTTAGCAAACAACTTGTATCCAGTAGTAAGAAGTGAGATAGGTCTGTAATCCAGGGCGTCGATTGAGTCCCCTTTTTTTGTAGAGGTATTACCAGCGCTTTCATGAAAGACTTTGGTGGAAATGCTCCACGTAAGATATCATTACATACCACCAATAATGGATCTACCATTAAAGACGCGAAATCTTTGAAAAAATCGTTTCCAACTCCGTCTATTCCAGCCGCTTTTCTTCGTTCCAAATTTCTGATTGCCCAATTAAGTTCATCTTCTTGGATATCTTTCATCAGATCCATATTTTGCTGCTTCGTGACTTTCCTGCTTTCTGGAATTTTCATGAATTGCAAGAGATTAACCTCTAACGAGTTTGCCGGTACTTCCCGGTGACTGCGACCTAGTATTGACCGCCATGTCAATGCAAATTTATCCGGGATGGAGTCGTCTCGCCTGAAATGCTGCCCGGTTCCTTTAGAAATTTCCGATACCACTTGATCTCGTTCCCAAACAGCTGTCCTTTTGAAAAGCCAACGCACTTCTTCCAGTGTTCGATGAAGCCGTTTTCCCAATCCAAATCTTCTTTCTTGTCGCATCGCGTTTGATATTCCGGTGATTAATTGCGTCCTTGATGAGGCATTATCGTACACTAGCTTCTTTAATTGGTGGACTCTTCTCTTCCTCCGTTTTGCTAATCTCCTCTTCGTCATGAAAAAAAATCCAGGATGTTGGATATACACGTATCCCAATCCGACGCTGCTCTAACTCGGTTCGCATACTTCGACAGCGCAGATTCGACCCCTGGAGTCCCAATTAAGTCTTGCGACCCTTTGAAGGGGTAAATCACGACCCGGTGATTTCCCCTGCTCTGTTCGGGGTCTTTTAAAAATAACGTTACTTGATTATGATCCGAGTATACCTGGGGAAGTGATTCATCTACCCAGGTAACCCACGGTACCCAATCTTCGGAAACGTAGAATCTGTCTATCCTGCTTGCCTGACCACCTCTCCAATATGTAAAGTGGTGTATAGGCGCTAAGTGAGTATCTTCTAGTGCCGAACCGATGAGCATCCGAGCATCTTTAAGCCGTCGGTCCTGGACAAATCGTTGTAAATTCAAACTCTCAGGACGTATTGTTCTTCTTCCTCCCATTCGATCAATCACCGGCATGTCGACGCAGTTAAAGTCTCCTCCAATAATTAATTTTGATGATTGTTGTGACAAGACCTCCCCAAGGTCCGCATAGAATTTCTCTTGTAACTTGACATCGCCCGATGGTCCGTAAACGTTCGCAAATTTTGATCCCCTCCATTCGATCGCTATGAAACGGTTTGACCATTTGTGTTTCATCCATGGCCGTACCTCCTCTGCAATATCTGGTCTGATTAGTATTCCCACCCCCCTTGTTTAAGCGGAAACCTGCTCCAATACGAAAGTTCATGCGTCGACTCGTGCGTTGCTTTGCCCCATATTTGTGCCCACATCGTCACCACAAATTCGAATTTTTGTTGAGTCGCTACATGTGTCTCTTGTATCAACGTAAAATGCGCTTGTGAGTCCTTCCCTCCCGTCTTCCATGTCACCATCCAGTCACGTATGGACTCCTTCTTGAAACCCCTGACATTTTGCGTAATTATGTGGGGGGTTCGTAATCGCTTTTGATCCATCTCTTCGTTCACATCCGACCTGTATTCCAGATCCTGCATTGTCTTCAATTTAACAAATGTCTCCGATTGATTCAATTGAAAATACCCATGATCTGGGAGAGAGCCCGTTGAGGGGCCTTTAGTAATGGGCACCCTGCTGGGTATCATTCATGGTTGTTAATCTTGGAGGAACTTCCGAGGTAATAAAATGGGTGATGTCCTTCCACGCATTCTGTTGCCCATTTTCTACGGCACGCACTTTGTCCAAGTATCCGGGCTGTAGGGTGCTTGTTTTAAAGTGTCTTTGTATCATGTATCATCGTCACAATCGAATCCACTGGGTGATAATCCTCGCTCACCAAAGCTGCTAGTCCCTCTGCAAATAGATGCGCACATAGCAAATTTCTGGCTAGCTTTAACATCTGCTTTGGTGCTAACAGTTTCACCATCTGATTTCCCCCGTACTTTGCTCTCCGTAATCGTGTCCACTCCTGGGAACTGATCATTATTGCAGCTCTAGCTGCCGGGGTAGCCACTTGGTTGTACCTGCTTTCCCACACTTCGAACCACCTAGCCGGAATATCATTCATTCCATGCACTTTTCCCATAGCCACCATTTGTGACCAACACTGTTCTCGCCATAATTTTGTCAATTCTACCAGAACTGACTGATCTACGCTCTCCAAAATATGGTACGCCCCTGGCACATCTTTGAGTAAATGCAGAATCCTGTTCGATTCTTGTTGAGCTGCTCTCATCCAGATTGCCTTAGTTGAGGTCGCTTTCGGAAAACTAATTCCGGTATTCTTCTCCCACATGGGCTGTACTCTTTCCCACATTAATACGCACTCTGCTTCCGTTGTGATACCTGTATCCGGCTCTTCTTCTTTTTTCGCTAAGTCGTCAATTAATTCCCTTTGTGTGCCGTGATCGGGTTCGTGTTCTGGTTCACTAACGTGTTGGTCCCGTCTGCAAACCCGTTTATTACTGTAATCTTCTGTCGCATCAATTATTTCCACCCCATCTTGACTTGTCGATGCATCCGTTGGAATATATTCTGAACCGGACTCCACTTGTTCCATCAATAACGGGGGAGATTTATTGAGGTTTAACCAGATCTTATTGACCCACTGATGTAGTATCGGTTCTGCTATACCGTACCGCTGCATATAGCTATCCCTTGTCCTTCCATCCGTTAAATCCGCTGTTAGGAGTTGCTCCTGTTCCGGAAGTGATAACCTCGTTACTGTTTCGGACAGGAATCGTAACAATTCTCCCATCCGTGCATCGTTGGTTGATAGAATTTGGTTGATTTCACACTTGAGATCATGATGGATGGTTGGGCCATCCAATCGTTCAAGAATATCGTCCATATCACCCTCCCATCCATCAGGATCCCAAGGTGAAAGGGTGCTGTATTGGGAATGCTGTTCTGTTTCATCACTTGTGCTCCCTATACCCTCTTTGTCCGGCCTGTTGTTTGACCCATTCATGTTCTTATGATGGTTTTCCACCCCGCTGGTCTCTTCCACTCGTTCCTTGGAAGCCTCCATTTTCACGTCGTCGAAATCATCGTCGTCACTTGAGGCCACTTCCATTATTTCGTCTTCGATGTACGCTCCGTCCCTCCGCCCCCATAAAAGTGCTGAATAATGCTGATTTCTGAACTGCAGCACGATAGGCAGAAGATTAAAATCTTGTTTTGTTGCCGCTTGGTTGTATTGTTCCAACACTTTTTCAATAAATGCCTCCGGAGTTATTGGGTACTCCCCACTCATAGCATAGCTTCGTGCTTTGACTTTCCGAACCTCTGGTGAGAAAAGCAATACTCCTGGTGGTCCCTCCGTCAGTGAGCTAATCACATAGATATCTTTCTGCAAGAGCGTACTGATACTTGCTAAAGTATCATTGCTCCCCCATGCAGTTATGGGAACTCCATCCGATAATTTGGAACCACTCTGCGCAAATTCCTTAAAATATTGTTGAAATGCTTTCTTGGATTCTGTTGCTGAAATTCTCGGGTATCCCCTTCCTAATCCAAGAAGTGTTTGCTTCCGTATCCCCGGTGGGAATTTGATATCGAAATCCATCATGGCTCGTTCGAAGCTTCCTTCTTTTATGTGCCCGGCTAATTGTTCCATAATGTAAGATAATTTTCCACTCAGTACTGATGACGCCAACGCCTGGCAGACAGCATACACCTGGCAATTACCAGTTGCAGGCGTCTGTACTGGTCGTAGTGATAATGCTTCAATCATGTCAGTCGCTGAAGTAATAGTGTCGTAACTTGATCTTTTCCTCCTTTCAAACCCTCTAAAGTCCAAAGTCCCTTCCAATTGTTGCACTTCATCAATAAGCATTTGTATTGACTTCTTAAGCTTGCCCTCCGAGACTAAAGAAACAGTGTTTTTCCTCTGTATATTTTCTTCTGCCGCTTTGTTGTTGCTCCTTCCCGTCTTCTTTCTGGGGGTTTTCTTTCCTTGATCCGCTTCGCTCCTCTCCGCAACTGACCTGATCTTCTTCTCATCCTTGTCTGTCTCTTCTGCCGATATTTTCGTCCTCCCATTCAGTCTTCCGTCTTGTTTTTTCTTGTTCTTGTTCTTGACTAGAATCCACGAGTCCTCTTCGTTGTTACTTGTGTCTCGAGTGCTGTCCCTAGCTTGTCGCGTATCGTTTTGTGCGGTTTCCTGACCTTCTTCCTCGCAGTTACTCTGTTTAGGCTGCTCGTTATCCCGACCTGCCTCCGTAGGATCTAGACCCGGTACTTCTGTGGCGTCTGATTCCATTTTTTCTTGGCTTACCCGATTCTTTTCCACTTGTTCCTTCAGCTCTTCCATACTACGGAATGTTGGTGCCGGCAGCTTTAATTTCGCGAGTGCTGCCGGCGTAACTTGGATACAATTAGTTTTAATTAGGTCATCCAATGGAGTCGAACATCTCCGCATTGGATGACCTACTTCTCCACACCGTAAACACTGTTTACGCCCTTTCATTGTAGGGTGTTCCACAACAATCATCATATTGCACCATAAAATTCTTCTAACACCTTCCAATGCCGGTGGGCAGGCATCCGCCTCCACAATTAACTCCCACAATGTGGATGTTTCCGAAAACGGACCCCCTTTATCCAAATCGTCCAGCTGAAATTCCATATCCAGTATCGTACGTAAAAATCCAGTAAGTTTCAGCAAATCGACCGATCGAGTGACATTTTTCAAAATGCACGAATAAAATCCTTGTTGACCGAAACCGTCTCCATTCTCATCCACTTGTTTATCCCATACCGTCAACTCTGTAGGTCGCCTTTCTTGATGGAGATTTTGCAGCACGTGATCATATCGGTGGAAGGGGACTTTTACTCCTGCATAGTTTTTCGCTGCCTCCCTTGTGAAGAAATGGAAATATAGCATGTGATTATTGCTATTGTAGCTTATATTCTTGACCTGTGCAACCATTTTCCACAGCTCTGGGCTACCTGCACCCCGCGTAGTCGCCGCCGTCGCTATACTCTCTTGTATGCTCCTAGTACTCAGGAAAGCCTCTTTTATTGGACTTTCCCCGCGTAAATCCATCGTGAGGCAACCTTCCACTTGAGCTCTGATCGTATGTACCAGACGGACTTGGTCATCCAGTTTCATTATTCTCTTTATAAATTGTGGCATCCTGCGTGCCACAATGTGTCCCTCTACCAGTCCTTGTACAATTTTCCACTCGTCAACTGTACCGGGCCTGGGCTGTAACGGGGCAAATTTACCGTATTCTTTCTCACAAATTGCCCTTAGATGGGAAATTTGTTCCTGCGTAAAATTCTCCTTGTTAAACAGGAACGTCTTCTGGGCATTTTTGTTCTGTCCATTTGATTCCGTCGATCCAGCCACTTTGGAGATCCACCCCTGAAGCGGTTGCGGTATGCTACCTGCTTTCTTCACTTGCTCCTGCCCAATTGACTTCCACAGTAGTGTCTCCAGAGCTTGATTTGATCGCTGTGCCACCAAAGACGTTGCAACCACCTGTTGTTTCCACTCCTTCCAATCGTGCTTATTTGTGACGACCAATAGTTCAAACAAATCTATCAGCCGGTCCAGTTCTTGCGTTTTTAACTTCGGTAGCCTTTGTGCTGCTTCAGACAACCTCGACATTGGCCCTTTGGCCTTTACAAAAATCGCGTTATATAACTCCTGCATCAGGTCCTTCCAAGACTGAACGATTGGTTTCATCCTGGGCGTGTGCTCAAGCGCCGTTTTCAACGCCTCCGCCATACTTGCTGCTTCCATGTGTGAGGGCTGGTGTTCTTCCATGCTTCCGTGATCTAGCGAGGATTGTTTATCGGTAGTACTCTCTGCCTGCGTGCTCATGCTTTCAGGTTGTACTCCATCCGTCGTAGGTGCCGACCGTTCATCAACCGATATACTTCCGGCCATCTGATTATTTATAGCCTTTGCCAATTCCAGTGGAGTACCGGTATCCACTTCCATCGGTTCAACTTCCGATTGAACCGATGGTACCGGTATCTGGATCTCATGTGACCCTTCATCCTTCGCTAGTTCCTGCGACTTGTAATCGTCTTCTGAGCGTTGTGATTCCTCCACTATCTCGTCCACAATTCCTCCGGCAGAGGTGGGATCCGGTATATAAAGAAGCGGGTCCTTCGAGCTTTTGCTCTGTTGCGGCCCCGGGTCCACTAATGACCCTGGCGTCCTCTGCATTTCCAGTATCTTGTTAGCCCTAAACCCTTTCAACTTGAAAGGGGCTGTTAGTAAGCAAATTTAGAACTGAATTTAGGATTACTGTTGAATGATTAGTCAGATTTTATCGCAGCAGATTATGGCTTCAATACCTCCAATCAGATTATGTGTACCTGAACATTCTCTTTAATATACTTTTGCAGCTAGTGAGACAATCGAGACAGGTCAAGGCTGTTTGTAATGTACTTAAAAGGTGAAACCCAATTAAAGAGGCTTTCTTAAGTACCAAGAGCATACAAGAAAGCATAGCGACAGCTGCTGCCACAAGAGGATCAGGTAGCGGAGAGTTGTGGCGTATGGTGGCACAAGTTAAGAATATCAGCTATGACGGTGGAAAGCATGCGTTATATTTTCACTTTTATACGCGGGAAATGGCGAAGAAGTTTGATGGAATAATGGTACCATTTCACAGGTATGACCACCAACTTTATAACCTGCATCGGGAAGTGGTCTCCGCAGACGCATCAGCTTG
The DNA here is from genome assembly GCA_001887855.2 of Sclerospora graminicola. Classification (NCBI taxonomy): domain Eukaryota; phylum Oomycota; class Peronosporomycetes; order Peronosporales; family Peronosporaceae; genus Sclerospora; species Sclerospora graminicola. The sequence continues at coordinate 7,820 of MIQA02018207.1, read as the reverse complement.
GAAAAATCAGCTGGACAGTAACGGGGAACGATTTACACAGGATGGATTTTACGCGTGTACATTAAAAAATATCACGAGATCAGTTGATCTAATCAAGTTTTCGGGGTTTCTAAAGAAGCTGCTGTGAGTGGATTTTCAGTTGGATGACTTGGACAAAGGAGGGCCTTTCTCGGATACATCAACAGCATGGGAATTAATCGTCGAATCAGATGCTTGCCCTACAGCATTAAAGGACGTGAGACGTATATACTGGGGTCATACAATGATTATCATTGAACACCCGTCTATTAGGGGCCGAAAACAGTGTCTGAGGTGCGGGGACATTGGTCACCCAATGAGGAACTGCGTCAAACCATTAGCAGAATTGCTCAAATCGAATTGCGTCGAAGTAAAATTGCAAGAGTTAAAACAATACGCATCTCAAGACACAACTTTTAAAAGTATGGAAGAATTACGCACACAGGTGGATGCGGTGAGGGAGAATCAAGAAAAGGCTCTACAAGCACGAGAAAACCAAGAAGAGAAAGGTGAGACAGTGTCCACTGATGAAGGACAGGCACCAGTTGTTGGTGTCACACCAGACAAATCGGATGACACACGGATGAATCAGACGCCTGGGGATCACAAGGAGGACTCTCACATAGAAACGCAACGTCAACAGTCAAAGTCGGAGTGGGTGACAGTCAAGCGATTCAAAGGGCGTGGAGGAATGAATTCAAAAGCAGACATAAATGAGGAGAAAACGAATACTATCAAGATTGTTTCCAGTCTACAAAGAGACATCGCTAAGTCAACACAGGTTGACGACAATAAACATGACAGGCAGACGGAAAACCGAGGGTCGGCTGTAACAGAGGCTACAAAGGTTCACAGCAAAAAGAAGAAAAAGGATCGCCGGGCACGTCAACAAGAGGATGAACAGTACGCAATCATCTTCCAAAAGAAAGCGGCCACATTACTCATGCAGGAAGGAAAGGTGAAAGCTTTTATCCACGAAGCGATTACCCAAGTGGATCAGGAAGAAGGAGTTATTCGACCAGTTCGAGTACCACAGACGAAAGAGGAAAGGGCAGTGGTTTTGACATCAATTTCACAAGTAAGTCAAGAACTAGGTCTCACGAAGACAGCCACACCAGCGACAGGGAATTGTCAGGTCTACGCGGTGTGTCAAGCTCTAGCCTGCTCTGAGCAGTTGGGTGATAAGGTGGAAAGGTTGGAAGCGATGGCCAAGAAGCTAAAGGAAGGGTGCATACTAAGGGCACAACTAGATTTTGACTTAAACTTTCCGGCCGGAACGAGGAAGCCCACGTTACTGGAATTAGGACGAGCAGACGACTCGATCACGTCGAAGGAACCTCGAAAGCAGTTCCAGGACTACCTGTTGGAATTTGCGAGTAGTAGCACGAAAATTGACGAAACAATACCAAGGACAAAATGGGGGTGTACAGACACACTGAAAACTATCAGTACACTGCTTCAAAGGGAAATCTATGTCATCAGTCACCCAACGGGGTTGAAAGAGCCTGTTTTATCACATCTCGTTCCAGAAACTAGATCTATTAGAGGTAAAACATTCCAAACAAGTGGTGAATATCCGATGACTGTGGGAATATTTTACGAGAAAATGAGAAATTACCTTACGGCGGAAGCGACGGACTTTCAAGAGAGTCACCGTCCGCTGATTTTAATATATAGTGGCCAACACTATTCGGCTCTACTAAATGGGCAACGGATTAACGAAACAGAGGATGTACCAATGAAGAACAATAGTGACGATGAGGAGTTTCAGGATGAACATTATGAGGATATTACAGGTGAACATGACCAAGAGGGTGAATTGGCTTCTTCTCATGAATTGGTAGTAACGCCGGATGGGTCAATAACCAGCTATGGCAGTCAATCTCCTTGGGACCCCGAAGATTGGAACGGCGATTACACGGATCTCATACACAGATTATCTGGCCCTACGATTCATCACGGGCTCAAGTGCGAGATAATGCAGATATTACGGACGAGAGATCCCCGAATGACAGAACTGCTACACTTCTTGTCCGATACGGTGATGAAACTATCACTAGCGGAACAGGAGAAGTTGATACAAGCAGACCTGTCGGACCAGGAAACTTGCACGAAACTGCAACAGCACTACCAAATATCGAGGCCGATACTCCAACAATGGTACGAACGTGTGTGGTGGGATCACACGGCGGACCAAGGACAAGTACAGTTACTGGACAGTGGAACGTCAGACTCGGAGTACAAAGATTCAGAAAATGCGGAGAGTTCGCAGGATTCCAACCAACCTCAAATAATAGTAACGCCTCAGTCCAAGCGAATGTGTCGGAGAGATATAAATGCAGGGAAGGTCGAGGATATGGATATTGGGCCGGTTCAACGTGAACTCTGTGACGAATTAATGCAATATGATGCGGCACCGAATATAATGAATTTATCGATGGAGGAATTCAAAACGGCGTGGAACCATCTATTAGTACAATGGGAAGAGAATACGGGAATCCCCTTTCCGGTATTAAGCTCAACGAAGACGCTCTGGTTGAAAGTGGCACGATTGGAAGGAAACCGATTAATGCACTTACTGAAAGAAGTGCCTGGCTCTCATTATATTCTCGACAGTGTGCATGGAAAGGTTTTGGTGGAACTTACAAAAACCTGGCGAGAACAGTGTTGGCGGGAAGTAGTGGATGCGGGTAAACGAGAAGGGCTTGTTGATATCGCAGGGGACTGGTTTTCTGAGTGGGAGAATCGTTTTAGTGTCATGAACAGTGCAGCTCAAAAACATGCGGTAATGAACAGTTCGCAGGAATGGGCAACATTAAGGAAGATACAATATGGAGGAAATGCAGTTTTACGATTGTTAGCTCCAAGACAAATGTCGACACTAGCGAACATACTGGTTAGTGCGAATCTCTTCGCAGAACAGATAGCGGCTCTCTCAGGAGAAAACTATCAAGAAACGGACACTATTGTACATTTATTACAGCGACATATACGCCTGATGGAGACGAATTCTGATTACGCGGCTCATATAGAAGGAGTCAATAATGGGATAATTGGAGCGTGGAAGAACGTATTTGTGTTCATGTATTCAGCAGAAATAATGGAATTAGTGGGGGCCACAGCAATGCCTGCTCTAGCATCCGGCGGTGACAGTCGGCGTCACTACTAAGGGCACCGCGGTAGGACAGACATCGAAGTTGTCATATTATAATATGCACAAATCCGACATATTCACGAAACATCGCTTAATGAGAGACCTTGAATATCAGCCGTCACTGGGAGAGGAATCATCCGACGTAAACAAGCTCACTTCAATAATTTTAAGCCAAAACGTTCGCGGATTTGTAAAAAAAGACATTGACGCATGGTTTAATGCATGGCGATGGAATAAATCGAATTATGTGGCACACATAATTTTAATTCAAGAAACCCATATTGCCTCCGTACAGGAAAAGGAAGAGGTATCTCGAAAGTGGGCGGCCTTATGGGGGCATCGTAACAGACATAAAACATTGTCATACTGGAGCATACACACCGAAAAAAAAGGAGGGGTGGCAATATTACTAACCCCGATGGTGGCAGACCAAGTTATTCCGTGGAAGAATACTGTGTGGTCACACAGATTAATTATGGTCAAGTGGAATGATGTGGTGGTGATCAATGTGTATGGACCATCAGGTGATTGTAAAAGTCGAGAGAAATTTTATGGAGATTTTCGGATGATGTTTACGAGAAAACCTGTGAATTGCATCTTAGGAGGGGATTTTAACTGCGTTGATTCCCCTCTTTTAGACAGACTTGGGGGACAAAGATTGATGCGACCAGAGAGTAAGGCTTTAGTGCGAATAGTGCAGGAGTGGGGATTATGGGACGCAAGAATATTGATGATGCCGGCCATAGATGATCTGACTATTGACCCTTCCAATCATTATACTTACTGGCGCGGAAATCAAGCTAGCAGGATCGATCGTTTTTATGTGTCCGAGAACTGGAAGAATTGGGTAATTTGGGTAGCCGTTGAAGCACCGCCAGTATTATCAGATCATAACCAAGTGTTCTTAAGTTTGAAAGACCCAAGCATATCTCAACAGTATATGAACAATAGACGAATGCAGTATCCCTTTACGGGGTCAGGTACTGACAACATTCATTCACGTTTACGGGACCAAATCATAAAATCCAATACTAGACTGGATGACGACACTAGCTGGGACACACGTATTGACATTTGGCGTGACATCATTTACCACATGCGGAAGAAGGTGGCAAAACGGCGTAGGCGACGAGTGCAACATTTACAAAGAATGGTCCGGGACAATGCAAAAACCAGGAGGCATATAGTTTCATCCTTATCTGGGGTATTACAAACAGAACGAGCTTGTCGACGAGGCCGGCGACTACATCGATCCCCTTCGGATGTGCGTTGGCTATTTAAAAGGGCTTCAGTATGGGAACGGGATCAAACAGTTACAAAAATTGATGCGTTCTCAGGCCCTCCCTTTCCAGCCTGTCTCTCAATTCCAGATAAATTCGCAGCCACATGGCGACCCATAATGGGAATCAGCCACAGAACACTGCCAAGTGATCAATTACGAGAGAAATTAGTACAGTTTATGCAGATACCTGACTCACGGAAGGTCACAAGCGCCCAAAATGAAGCCCTACTAGCACAAATTGAAGAGGATGATGTGAAATGGGCAATCAAAGGTCTTGAACGACGGAAGGCAGCTGGGCAAGATGGGTTAGGTAACGACTTCTACAAGGATTTCGGAGATATATTAATTGAGCCCCTGACAAGATTATTCAACTCGATTTTGGAAGGCAGTTCACCACCACGTTCGTTTTTAAAGGCAGTGGTTATCCCCTTAAGAAAGAAGGGAGACTCAAATAACGCTCTAGACTATCGACCAATTTCTTTATTGACAACAGGGTATAAATTATTTGCAAAAATAATTGCCCGGTGGCTACAAGGTTTTCTTGGAAAATTGATCGGAGACACCCAGCAGGGATTTGTTTCAGGCCGTAGAATGGACAAAGCTGTTGTTATGATGAAAGCGATGTTTGAAAACTACCGAACAAAACAGAAAGAATCGGCGGCCAAGAGTGCGGGGATTCTATTTCTAGACTTTAGTAAAGCTTACGACACGGTGGATAGGAAGTATTTATTGCACGTCCTTACGACATTTGGATTCTCGGAACGATTTGTGGATTTAATGGATAGGATTCATGCCGGAACGTCAGCAGAGTTCCTTGTCAATAATACCTTTTCTGAGCCACTCCCAGTGAAATCAGGCATCAGACAGGGGTGTCCCCTGGCGCCCCTGTTATTTATCATAGCAGTGGAACCATTGGCGCTGGCCCTACTTCAGGAAGAACGAATATCCGGAATACAACCCTTCCATCATGACACGTCCATTGAACATAGATTTTCTGCATTCGTGGATGATTCAACGATATTTGTGCGACACGCCAAACAGGTACTAATTGCACTAGAAGTCGTGCGTAGATTCGGTGACCTATCAGGCCTACAGGTACAGCCGGCCAAGAGTAAATTTGTATTCCTAAATACAACCTTTGTGCCAGAAAAGTGGTACAAGATACCAGTCTTACCAGATGGAGAAACAGTACGATACTTAGGATATTTCTTTGGCTGGACTACACTACAATCAGTTAATTGGGCATTACGAATACGAAATGTTCAGAGAAGGCTAGCAACGGCAACGGATTGTGGAACAGCGTTTATGGAACGGGTTCAATTATTCAATGTCATAGCGATCCCATCCATATTATTCACAGCGCGTATGTTTGAGCCTACCGTTGAAGTGATGAAAGAGTTGGTGAATATTCAGAAGGCGTTCTTATGGCGGAACAGTACGGTGGGCGAAGGCAGTCGACACAAGATCTCACCCGCGTTATTGTTCACACCACAGGCAGCGGGAGGTGTGGGATTAATTTCAATACCAGTAGCTATGAAAATCCAACGGTTAAAGTTGGCGTGCCAATGGCTGATTGCAGCGAGGGATAGTTACCAGAGGGCATGGCTAGATCTAGCAGGGCTGGGATTGGATAACAACTATGGGCACCTATTAACCCCTGTATCAGGTTATACAGTTTGCAAAGCAGGAGCATCAGTGAGGGTAGGAGCACAACCAACTATCGCGAAAGAAGTGGAGGAATGGTTAGGGCCAAAACAGGACAAGCTGAGGAAGTTAGATGAGTATGCACAATCAGTGCTGCCGCCGGTAACAGCGCTAATGGAAATGAGACTCGGTATGAAAGGGTTGGCTCTCCAGCCAAAAGATGAATTCAAGATCCAAGTTGATATCGAAGCTTATCACTACCATGATCTACTTCCCACATCAATGATCCCATTCTGGGGAACATATCGGTGGGAGTCGAACCCATGGATCCGAGAACAGAAAGCGCCAGTGTTATCGGCCAAGAAGTATTACCGAATACCGGTGGTATCAATACGTGAGTTGAGAATATTACGACTAACGACAAATACTTATATGTGGCGGGTGCAAGGGTTAGATGGCTACTCTCACACCTGTGCCAAAATCGGTCGGTGGTTGTGTTCAATCATAACAGCATCTCCAAGAGTGGAGGTAGGACATTACATTGGAGAAAGGCCACAGATAACTCTGAGCAGAGGCCCGAGGTGTTTGGAGTCGCATAGGTGGACACTTGTGAGACCAGGGACAATATGCGGACAGGGTAAGAGTGAAACAGAAACGGTGTGGTTACAGCAGAAAGCAGACGGCATCTTGTGGGAAATAGTATCCAATATCATGGATAATACTGAAGACCAGGAAGATACAGTAGGTAAGTTGGTAGTGTTCAATCCACACCCAGATATTCACCTGATCGGATGGGAAATGGAAGAAACCACACCAATTCGAAGGATATGGGCAAATTTCAGGCGATCATTTCGAAAACTTTACTTTCATGGAGTGGCACCGCAATTACAGCCAATATTAGCGAAGTGGAAAAGAAAAGGTACTTCAAGTGAGTGGTGGAATGAAATACAGGATGTCGATCCTGATCAAGTATGGGAACACAACAACTTACTGACGAATTACCAAGTATGGGTGCAATATCGGGTGACAACCATGCAACTAAACACCTTTTACGTCAGAAGCATAACGGATGAGAGATGTGTCCTGGATAAAAGTTGTGGAAGTAATCGTTCGGACACATACCATATCCTGTGGGAATGTCCACGGGCCCAAGCCCTTTGGAGACGAGTATTGCAACATTGGCGTGGTATAACTTTATCAGATATGAGTTTAGGAGGTTTTCGTAAGGCAATCGTAACAAGATGTGCCCCGCCGGTGGGATGTGGGATTAAGAAGGCGATGAAGAGGCAGTATGGCTGGTATGATGAAACGTATACCGATGTTTTCCAGAGACTCTGGAAGGGAATCTGTGGAATGGGGATGACGTGGCTATGGCAGTTGCGGAATCAGACCATTTTTCAAGGTATCCTGAAAGAAGCGCACGAACATTTGGAATTTATATGGAATCAAGTTAGAGCTCAAGTTGAAGCTGTTGCGGAATATGAATCAAAAGTTCATGCGTTACGAGAAGAAGGGATCCGACTGAAAATCAGTTCCCAGTGCATCTTTACCCAATTACCAGCACCGGACCCAGACAATAGTAGCAACACCCAGGACAACAGATATCCACCCAGAATGGTTACCTCTCCAGATAAGCCTGAGCCTAGATTACATTCTAGATTAGACATGTTCATAGTAGCTAATAGTTAAGACTAATTGGACTACATTTATTATTATTATTAT